>JBBDHG010000264.1:1467500-1585000 GCA_037951165.1 Lophius americanus | reverse complement strand
TCTTCACTGTTGCTGAAGCGAAATAAGTCGAGGATTCTCAAAAGGTGCGTCATAACCGATTACCGAAGGGACTTTAAGTACCTGAAATACATTTTTATAAAAATCTTAATTTGAAAAATATCTATTATTTATTTCTATATATATATATATAAATCTATATTTTGAGTTTTTTAAAATTTATTTAAAGTAACTCTCAATATGATTTATTGATTTCTGTATCTGCCAGCGTTGTCGTTTAATAACATTAATTAACGTTACATTATAAAATATTCAAGTAATCAAATTACTTTATGCTGGAGTGAATTGTGAGATACTCAGAGCTGTTTTATAGCATTGCTGTCCTGTCAGAACCACTAATCTGAAGACGGCTTTTCAATCTCATTCTTAAAAACTGTTCAGAGTTTACATTTCAAATGGAAATACTCTGATGAAGTACAAGTACCTCAAACTTGTACTTGAGTACAGTATTTGACAAAAGGTACTCACTTACTACCTACCGCTGCTTGGATCCTTAGGTTTGACCATTTCTCCCGCTTCATTTTACCGTCTGCACACTACGGATATCCAGAATCTGTAGAACCGAACCCAGATCAGAACCTACCTTCTACCCATCCTCCTCCAGATGGACGTCATTCATCCAGAGAAGTTTTCAAACATACAGCCTTAAAGTAAACATCTACTGTAAGTATTATTATAGTGTGTAGGGTTGGTTGGTCCAGTGTCAGGTTCTGAGAGCCTTTGACAAGGGTGATGTTTAGACGACTGGGTCAGAACAACCAGAGCTGCAGGTCTCGTTGGATGTTCCTGGTCTGCAGTGGTTAGAACCTACCCAAGTGGTAGCTATATAAAAAGAGCGAGAGGTCTTTTAGGGGTTGTAATGATATGGCTGATTGACGTATGAGAGCACTAGGTTGTAGTTTAGTTATAAAGCTGAATTCTCAGACTGGACTGGAGCGGACGGGACAAAAAGACGCTGACGGCGGCTGTTCAATGACATTGGCGAGTCGGGTTTCTGCCAACGCTGGGATCAGATCAGCTGATCTGCTTCTCCTGGAAAAGTCTCATCGACCGTCGCTGGTTTTAAACCTTTAACACCTTAGTCCACTAAATCTTCACCGTTCCTTCCTCTTCCTCTGCTGCACAAAGCAGAGCGTTCATACTTTAAACCCAAAAAAGAGATCTGTCGCCATTCTTCTGCCCGAAGCTGACGTTGGCAACGATTAGTGAGTAAATATTTCTTCATCATTCTTTCCTTCTTTAAAGGATCAGCAACAAGAAAAAACGATAACGAAAAGAAAATACTCTGTTCCTTTTTGATGCAAAAGTCATGCATCTACGACCGTTTCACTGTGTGAACCTGGACTGTTTCACTGTGTGAACCTGGTCTGTTTCACTGAATGATCCTGGACTGTTTCACTGTGTGAACCTGGACTGTTTCACTGAATGAACCTGGACTCTTTCACTCTATGAACCTGGACTGTTTCACTGTATGAACCTGGACTGTTTCACCATATGAACCTGGACTTTTTCACTGTATGAACCTGGACTGTTTCACTGTATAAACCTGGACTGTTTGAGACAGAAAAGAATCTGACTCAATAAATGATTTCATGCTGATATTTTGTATCTCTTGAAACAAGATCCATTTTAATTCCATAAACTCAACTTTTAAATATGATATAAAATAAAAAAGCATGTTTTTGGAAAACTATTTGACCTCATTAGACTTTTTTGATCGTACGAAGTTACATAATCTGTTAATTAAGTCAGCACAGACTTTAATATGCAAAACCAATCCCTGGAATACGACTTCCTTAATGGCCATGATTAAGGCCCCCTCCTGGGTGGCCCCTTTGACACGTGGTGTCCCCCGGGGCCCCACCCTCGGCCCCTTACTCTTTAGAATAAACACGCCGCCGCCGGGTCATTTCATAGGTTAACCGGCTCAGTCACATTAGTGAATAAGAAATAGAAACTCAAAATAAAAAAGAGCTCAACCAAAGATCTGAGAATAATATTAAAGGGATAATGACTTCAAAAAGGAAAAAGTACTTTTATGTCAGGCGGCGTAAGGCCCGAATACTTGAAAGACTAATGGTCCAAGTTGTGGTTTTTTCTTAATTGGTAAGTTCAATAAAGGATCAATCCACAATTTTTAACATGAATAATAGATTAGATACAAAAACAGATGTGTTTGATTGATTTGAGAAAAAAAATAAATCAATAGAATCATCAATTTCAAAAAAAAAAGTTCAAGAGAGCGCAAACCTCCACCCACGGCCAAAACCTTTGGTTTGCTCTTCATCACACATGTAGCGTCATTTCCTGTTCCTCTCCACTAAAACATCAAAGGCACAACGGTATCAATTTTAATGGACAAAGCAAAAGACATCAAAGCTCCAGATGACTTTTTTGTTTTTTTGTTTTTTTTTAATGCTGCAAAACAGGTTACGTCACCAAAATGGATCAACCTCTAGGATAAGCCCAGACCCACCCCTGGGCAGAACTTCAATCAGATCCATTCAGAGTTTGTTTGGGACTTACGGGGTATGAGACCACCACAGCGTTCTGCTTTTGAGTTTACTCCAGCGGGTTGATGGACCCCGATTCTCTTTAACCCCTCTGGAAGCTCTAGGACCAGAGAAACAGGAAGTTTCTATTCCAGAACCAGCAGATCTCTGCGCTGCTGGAAACGCAGCCAGCGATCGATACGTGACTTCAGCCTTTTGTGAATGACAGGATCAATACTTTCATTTTCATCTTTTGCTCATTCTAATATATTCTGCCAGAGCTCACGGAGGGCAGAGGAGCAGATTCGTATATGATGGCAGCGTCACATCCACATGCCAGACAAATTTTTCCCTTTCGTTTCCAGGAGGATTTCAATTCATCACACTTTGGAGCAGAAATCGATATCAGAGACGCAGCACATTTTTTACAGGGTGAGTAAAAGGCATCAAACGCTCAGACAAAAGCAGGAAGTGGTTCAGACGTTCAGACGCTTTTCATACCAGCAGTATATATTAACCTGGACTGTTTCACTGTGTGAACCTGGACTGTTTCACTGTGTGAACCTGGACTGTTTCACTGTATGAACCTGGACAGTTTCACTGTGTGAACCTGGACTGTTTCACTTAGTGAACCTGGACAGTTTCACTGTATTAACCTGGACAGTTTCACTGTATTAACCTGGACTGTTTCACTGTATGAACCTGGACTGTTTCACTGTATGAACCTGGACTGTTTCACTGTATGAACCTGGACTGTTTCACTGTATGAACCTGGACTGTTTCACTGTATAAACCTGGACTGTTTCACTGTATAAACCTGGACTGTTTCACTGTATGAACCTGGACTGTTTCCCTGTATGAACCTGGACAGTTTCACTGTATTAACCTGGACAGTTTCACTGTGTGAACCTGGACTGTTTCACTTAGTGAACCTGGACTGTTTCACTGTATTAACCTGGACTGTTTCACTGTATGAACCTGGACTGTTTCACTGTATTAACCTGGACTGTTTCACTGTATGAACCTGGACAGTTTCACTGTGTGAACCTGGACTGTTTCACTTAGTGAACCTGGACTGTTTCACTGTATTAACCTGGACTGTTTCACTGTATGAACCTGGACTGTTTCACTGTGTGAACCTGGACTGTTTCACTGTATGAACCTGGACTGTTTCACTGTGTGAACCTTGACTGTTTCACTGTATGAACCTGGACTTTTTCACGGTGTGAACCTGGACTGTTTCACTGTATGAACCTGGACTGTTGGTACAGGATGTCAGTCGTGACACAATGGCACAGGGTCAGAGATCCAGTCTCTCTAAACCTAAAGGATCTTCCTCATTTTTTTTCTGCTTCCTTCTGAGTTCTTAGAATCAGACATGATCAGTTTTATCCATTATGGACAGAACAGGTTGTGTTTTTAACGCCACATTGTCAGACGGCGGACCCTCAGGCCCCCTCTCACCGACAGACGTGTGGAGGTAACTAAAAGAGTCAGAATCTGCCCAGCGCTAAAGTTTCCTCTGCAGCCATGGAGGAAATGAGAGTTTCTTTAATCATGTATCCTCCTAATAATCTCCCGGTCTCATGCCGACAACTTCAGCATCCATAACCAGCTCACTGCGAGGGGAGAGGGCTTATAGAGGGGGGGAGACGGATAAAGAGGAGAGAGAGAGGGAAGAGCGGGGAGAACAAAAAGAGGCCAAAGAGTGGTGGAGGGAGGAGGGGGTATTTAAAAGCAGAAAAATATCTCCCTGTAGTATAATTTGCTGATACAGAGGATAGAGTGATGAAGAGGAGAGAGAGAGAGAGAGAGAGAGGGAGAGAGCATGAGAGAGAGGGAGACTGATAGGGAGAGAAAATCCCCAATTGGGTAGACTACGAGTAAAAATAAGGGAGAAAAACTAATTAACTGATGAGGTCCCGCTGTGCCTCCACATGTTCTCAGAGCCCAGACGGAAACTGGAGACCTGCTGCCCCCTGCTGGACTGCTGCGGATCACACATTCAGCCAGACAGGAAGTGATCAGCAAACCCAGGACTAACTGTTATTTTCACAAAGCAGTTGGAGTAAATCTCAGTCAGACACATTCATGGATCCGGAGGAAGACTGGGATGTATTTTTGGGGGAGATTGTCAAAGATCTCTAGAGAAAAGAGAGAGAGTTGTGCTAAATCACCCGGAACCCCCGCTGAGCTCTCAGCAGGATCTACTCCATTCTGCCCGGTAACCCAAACATCCATCCATCCATCAAATCAATCAATCAACCTTTATTTATACACTTAAACTTTACAAGCCACACAAAGTGCTTTACACGATAAAAACAATTTCCTCTTAGAAATGTAATAATTACCATTATTACAGTGACTTTCTGAAAAGAGTTTTGAAATGTCTAAAGATATAATAATAATTATTTTAACATAATTATTATTATTATTATTATTATTATTATTATTATTAGGATGATAAATATTATTATTATCCCTATTACATTCTTGATAATAATAATAATAATAAAATATTAATAATCTTAATAGATTGACTAGAGAATGTAGAAATATAAATCATTAAATCATTAAAAGAATAAAAGCTGACTCAGATTTAGAAACATTAAATAATAATAAAACATGAAATAATAATAATAAATAATGATTCAATGTAGACAAAAAAAAAACACTGGAAGAACCGTGAGGATCGGGTTTCTTGGCGACGCGTTCTCAACCCAATCCAGACATCGTAGCTGAGGGAGGGGCTGAAAGGAGCAGGAGCTCACCCCCATCTGGCTGCGTGGACCCACAATTACCTCCCCCCATCGCACGGACCCCACCAGTCTTACCTTCTACTGACCTTCATTGATGTAAAACTTTCCCTCTAACTGATGAGTATGAGCCCAAATCGTCCGAATGTCTTCCATCTAAGCTCTGAACTACAGTTCTACAGTTTTCTACTCTTTGAAAGCCCCTGTAGATTCTTGATTAGGGAGGGGTGAGCTGAAATTCTAGAACTTCACACGTAAATGCCACCAGATTCTACAAAATGCACCGTCGAGGATCCACCGACATCCGTGGCTCTAGAACATTCCTCAATAAAGAGAAGCAGGGTTGTTTTTTTTAATTATCTGGAGGAGTTCCAGGGATTTTTAGAATGAACGGTGGAAGTTATGAGTCCAGGAGTCTGAGTGCAGTAAACTTCAGAACACAGTCCTGCAGGTTTTGGTTCAATGTTGACTAATGAGCCACTCCAATCTTCCAGCCTTATGCCACTCTCTAATTCTCCCTCCATCCATCAAGAGAGATTGTTCTAAGAAGCGTCTGAAGTGGAAGTCTGAAAAAAAATCCTTCATTAAGTTGATCTTCATCATCTGCGATGATGACATCATCCATCCTTCTGTCATCCCCTCATTCACCGGAGGAGCGTCGCCGCTGATGCGGGTTCTTTTTACAGGAAGTTGCGTGGCGTTCAACATATTCCGTCCTGTGTGTGAAGGGTCTCCTCGGCGTGGAGCGGCGCCAGGTTCTGCCGGAGGAAGCGTCGCCGAGGTGAGTTTGTTTAGGTTATCAAAGCTGATGGCTTTTCTTCGGCTGCAAATAATGTGAAGTTCAGCGATATCCCCGGGCAGCATCCATTAAAGCAGCGCCAAAGAGAGAGACCTTTCCTTCTGCAGGTCGCCTGAGGCCCGCTTCTGTAATGGGTCATTAAAAAAAAAGGTTTCCTATTACATTTCTTTCTTCTTTCTTTTTTTTTGCAGTTTCATTGTGGTGCCATTTCCTTTTTCTATTATTTTGTTTCTTTAGATGGAAGACTGTAAACTTGTTCTGTTTGATGGACTCATATCAGGCTTGGTAATGTTTTTACTGTGTTTAATTCTACATTGAAATAAAACAGCAAAGGCTGCCGTAGGTGCAATGCTCTCCCTCTAGTGGACATAGACGGTACTTTGCAGCCAAAATCCCATTTTTCGCCGTTGGCTATTCAACTTCACCGAATGGACAGTTCCCCCGGTCCCATCCCATAATAAAGTGTTTATCTTAACGTGAACTTTGTGGTATTTCTGGCAAATTTGAATCAACATTTATCAAAGAGTTTCTTGTTTCATGTTACTATATTTTACGGTTACGATTTTCATCTTAAAAAATGAAGATGAGGATAGAAATATTTGTTAGTTTTGTGTTAGATCAATTAATCAATTAATAACTAATTGTACCTCAATTTCCAAGGGGATGAATAGAGTATCTATACATCTATGAAATAATCTTTCTTTAGGTCTTACCTGTCCATAGACACTATGGTTATGTACATTCACCTGATGGATGTGGAGATATTTTAAGATTATTATATGTATGTAGTTCAGGTCAGGCTTAACTTCAAATAACCTTTGATGTTAACAGGTTAAAACAGCAGATCATAACTCTTTTTTTTGCCAATCAGAGACTCTAAATGTGGCCAGACTGTGACCTGTTTATGCTTCAAAAAGAATTATGATATTAATAATTACTCAAGTCATTAAACTTTACCGTAGCTTTAAATCTTGTATTTCATATCTTTGAATTCCTTATGAATTCATTTCCATCTCTCAATTCTTTTTTATGTTGTTTTTATGATTTATTTATATATATTATTATTCTGTCATTCACTTTGAATCGCCTTGTTGTTGACATCTGCTACATAAATAAACCTGCCCTCCCAGAATAGAAGCACATCTCGAATCTCCGTATTGAAAACACACCTCCACAAATAAAATGCTCCAAAGTCGCTTTTATCGATCTAATTCCAGCCTCTTCATCCGGCTGAGCGCTGGATGAGCCTCTGGCGCCCTCTAGTCGGGACCACGTGTAATTACACATCTGTCCTCAGAGGAAAGGTGCAGGTAAACTTCAACACACACTCTGCTGCTCGATTCATCCGGGAGATTTAATCACCTTTTCTGTGATCTGAGAACCTGGAATATTTTCAGTGACAGTCAGCGACCTGAAAACGAGCCATATGATTATGACTCCTTAGAGGGGCGGCGGAAGAGACCCGACTCTTCGCCTGATTTTTAATTAACTATAAATATAGATACATATAAATGTAAATTAATTAAAATAAAATGGTACTGAACCCATGTTTGTTCCCTGAGAGTCCAACAGGGGCTACCGTCACTCCTCGGGGGGTCAGAAGCATCGATTAAAGAAACGTTGGTGTTTTGTGTATAACTGAATGACCTTGATAAATAAAGGTATACATTATTATTGACATACACATCTATAAATAACATTATTAAAGATAAACATGTTATTTCTAATAATGTCTTTAATCTTGCTTAACATAAGAATATATTACAGGAAATGTTTGGCCATTTAAAGTTTCGGTTTAAAGTAAAAAGAAATAAAAGTAGTAGTAGTAGAAGATTCTATTAAGATCTAAAGACCTGAGAAGGTAACGTGGACCAGACGAGTTAGTAGACCTGAGAACACGCCTCTAACTTCCTCGTATTTTAGAAATAAACTGCTCATTTTAAAATGAAGTCATGATTGACAGCGCTCTCTCACGAGCCCCGCCCTCAACAGCACTCGGAAAAACGATTACTTCCTGTCTGTGCGGTATCGTAGATCATCCTAGGACTCATGAACAGAACTCCTCCGTCGCTGTTGATGATCCGATCATCACTGTCCTTTCAGTTTCCACATCTGATATAGATGCTCCTTCATCTCCTGGTTCTTCTCACGCTCCTCCTTCCAGATGTTCCTGTCGGCTGGGTTTGCCACATCCATCCCATCTTCTGCTCCTTAACTCCACCCTTATGTCTGTTTGGATCCGCCCCACAGCTACTTTTATGTCTGCAGCATGAAGCGTGAAAAGATCTTGACTCCCAACGGGACGTTAATCCAAAGTCAGCTCAGATGAAGATCTAGTGAAGGTTCAGTCTGGAGGACTATTCTCTTGTACACTTGGGTCAAAGTGATTCCCCTACCGCTCCCACATCCACACCTTTTAGTCGGAATCACTTGCTTCGCATTCTGGAAGTCATCAATCACATTAGCCGAACATCACAATGCCACAGCTTCATCGTTAGCCGAACGTCACTCTGCCTCATCTCCATCGTTAGCCGACCATCAAGCTGCTGTTTCTTTAAATATGACTCCCTCCATCCATATAGTTACTTCACGCAGCAGGTACGCCAGAACCTCCACCTCTCCCTCTCCACCCAGTCCTCACACATCCATCAACCTCAACATTCATCAGTCTCAGCAGAGTCATCAGCCGCCACCACCAGTATCCACGCTCCAAAGAGGGGAAATACCTGCTGTCAAAGACTTTCTGACGGACTAATTATCACATAATGTCATTTTACTTTCATACTGTAAACCATGTACGTGTGATTGAGCTTGAGTTATCGCCATGGTAATAGTAGTAGTATTTTCACCAGAGCCACAGATTCAATAATAACGCTGATGAGAAATAAAACAACAATAAGCGGCTACATCCCTGAAAACGCTGACGTGGAAATCAAAGTTCCTGCTGATGCAGCCGAGCAGGTTGTTGAAATTCAACAGAAATTAATCCTCTTAAGCCAGCACATTTATTTAGTTTGGCTTATGGAGGCAGCTCCCGCTAAAATCCTCTGCTGCCTGTGTGACGACTGAAAACCGCCGCCGATCGGCCGCCACTAAAGAAAAATCAACTTCTCTGGAAAAGCCGAAATGAACGTCTCAGGATGAATAAGGGAGTGACATTAAAAGCCCTTTCAGTCGGATGTTCAGGACGTATGGAGGTGGAGGAGGTGGTGTTGGTGGTGGAGGAGGAGGAGAAAAAAGTAAACCGACAGTTGAGAGATAGAAAGTTGCATTGCTGTTCTTACCAAGTTGCAGTCCTTGTTTCTACGGCTGCTGTTCTCCGTACCGGCTGTGGAGAACAAACACAGAGACACAAAGAAAGTCAACATTGTTGTCAGGTGACAAGATCAGATCCTCAATGTTCCACCAAACACTGAATGTGTGTCATTTACATCCATAAACAGGGAGTTCCACAGTTGCCTCTCGGCCAGAAGGTTCCGGTTTCAAATCTGCCTTTAGCCTTCAGGCTCCTCTATGTGGAGTTTAATCTTCTCCCCATGTTTTGTGTGAGTTCTGTTCTACCTCTTGGCCGGGTCACAGCAGACATGAGCAGCTACCACGTCCTATTTGGAAGATGTCTTGAATGATGCACATTTAAGTGACTCTCGTCAATTTGCGCAATGCTGTGACGCGTCATCGACCACCACCACCACCAGTATCAGTAAAGGTTTGTAGCGCTTCTGGAAGTGAAGGGCGTATGTTCGGCGGTTCCAAAAGTCCACGAATTGTTGAAGACTGAGAATCTGGTCATGTGAACAGCCTCTGAAAGGTGGGACGTGGGGAATCCGAGTGGCGGATGCCCCGCCCACTTACAGGTCTCCACGGTAACCAGATACTGAATGTTATTGTGACTTCGCCTGTTGTTGGTTATGATGTTATGCAACCTCGCTCCGTGTTTGAGTCCCCTCCTGCCATCCAAAGATAGCATTGGGCCATAAATGTTCCTGTCCAGAACTCGTTTTCACGCCAACACTGATGGATGAACAGAACAACATGGCGCTGGTCGTTAAAAAGATAATAATGCAGTGACAGGTTCGCTACGGCGCCGCGTACCGTTTTGCTCCAAGCAGAAGATGGAACCCTTCATTGTGTGTGTGTGTGTGTGTGTGTGTGTGTGTGTGTATGTGTGTGTGTGTGTGTGTGTGTGTGTGTGTGTGTGTGTGTGTGTGTGTGTGTGTGTGTGTGTGTGTGTGTGTGTGTGTGTGTGTGTTACAGACCCAGATTAAGGAATTGCTTATAATATATTCATAATCCACTTCCTGCAGGCAGGAAATGAACCCACTCTAAAAAGAGGACAACTATTACACGGACAAGCAGGTAGAGACAAAAGTCCACAGATGCACTAGAACCACTGTCTGTGGGTTCTGGATCTTAGATTCTATCTCACACACATACACACACACACACACACACACACACACACACACACACACACACACACACACACACACACACAGGTGAGCAGACCCTCGCCATCTGCTACTGCACACAGGTTTGGCAACAACAGCATGCTTGATTAGGTGTGTGTGTGCGTGTATGTGTGTGTGTGTGTGTGTGTATGTGTGTGTATCTGTGTGTGTGTGTAGGTGTGTGTGTAGGTGTGTGTGTGTGTGTAGGTGTGTGTGTAGGTGTGTGTGTGTGTGTAGGTGTTTGTGTGTGTGTGTGTGTATATGTGTGTGTGTGTGTGTGTGTGTGTGTGTGTGTGTGTGTATATGTGTGTGTGTGTGTGTGTGTGTGTGTGTGTGTGTGTGTGTGTGTGTGTGTGTGTGTGTGTGTGTGTGTGTGTGCGTGCGTGTGTGTGCGTGTGTGTGTGTGGGTGTGTGCGTGTGTGTGTGTGCGTGCGTGTGTGTGTGTGTGTGTGTGTGTGTGTGTGTGGGTGTGTGCGTGTGTGTGTGTGCGTGCGTGTGTGTGTGTGTGTGTGTGTGTCGGGGCCTGGCCCATCTGCCAGCCGACCCTCCTTGAAATCTGCCCTCCTTGAGTCTCACTTGCACAGAACAGGAAGTAGGTCCACAGAGCCTTGTGGTTCAGAGGGTTCTCCTGGCAGCGGAGAGGTTGAGATCCAGTAAGTCCGACGAGAGTACTGGTATTTATCCCGACCGTGAAGGCAGGACTCAGACAGAACCTTGACGACACTAACTGTTTTTCTATTTAATTGTGTTATAAATAATAATAAATCCAGTTAACGCTGGAAGCAGTGCCGTACGGGACCCTCGCACCCGGGCCCGCATCGGGTCGTGCGCCAGATGATCACCTGATACATTTTAATATCATTTTTCAAATAATATTTCTCACCTGATGCTTACTTCCTGTTGCCAACAGGTGGCGCTATCACTGTAACTGCTTATTCTCATGTGGGCGGGACTCTTACCCAACATGTGAAATCTAACGCTGAGATTCATTCATTCATTCATTCATTCATTCACATCTCATGTTGATACCGACGAGTTATTAAACGAGTTAAAAGTCCCCAATCTCCTGCTTTGTACAAGAAATCCCCCTGATTGAAACAAAAGAAGAACAAGAAGAAACTCCCCCTAGTGAGTAAAATGTGAACTGCTGGAGTAAAAGATGACGTATAAAAGAGGAGATCTCCCCGGGTCGATTCATAAGCACCGAGATTTGGACTAAGTCGGACCAACGGTTGAGAAATGTACAACCGAACGTCCCCAAAATGAGTTCAGTTCTTTCTCACACTAAGGTCTATGTCGGTATGAAGTGATCCGGAACTTTCCTACACTGGGAACACCAGACCGAGGTTCTCCATAAACTGATTACTTCACCATCCCAGTGGGACCCGCATAACAAACAACTGGTCCAGGAGCCAGCAGGGGCGGAGTCACACTTTGTTAGACTGGACCCCTGTTTATAAAGGCAGTGAAGGCGTAATGAGGATGGGGGCGGAGTTGTTCAGCCTCTGAGCTGACAGCGGCCGTATAAACGACGCCAAAACACCGTCACGAACTTGATGCAGGGGCGCCGCGGCGCAGGCTCGATGCCTGAATGACCTCTTCTGTGCAGAGAAAGCTAACACACTCAGTCAACGATAAAGAATCCAGTCGGCCCGGCACGCCTCTCCTTCTCCGCCCCCTCAGACACTGAAGCTTCCCGACAGATACAGTGTTGGCCGTGATGGGACCGATGTGTGTAATCAACAACATTTATCAAAGCGCCGGCCCTTTAATTCAGTCATTAATCACCGCGGTGGAGCAGCGTGAGTGTAATTAAAAACTCATCATTCAGACGGACTCTGAATTAGCGCTGTAATTGAACAAGTAGCAGAGCTACGTAGACTGATGACTTCTCTCTTCACAACATATTGATATTTGCATTTTGAGTGGGGGGGGGGGGGGGGACTCGCTGGATGATATTGGGGAGAATCCAAAATAATTTATATCAAAGTTTGTTGTTTTGTTTTTTTTTAACCTGCCGGAATGTTTGAAATCAGGTATGACTGGAATGTTCGGATTATTTAAAAGATACTTGTGAAAAATGACCCCTAAGAGTGAGGGGTCTATCCCCCAAAAGGCCCAAGTCCACTCAATCCTCAAAAAGTTCAATCCAAAATGTCTGGAAAAAGTGTGTTTTCATAAAAGTGCTCCCCCTAGTGAGGAAAATATGAACTATTTGACTAAAGTATTATATACAAGTTAGATCTCCTTGACTCGATTAATATGCATCAAATAATAAATCGGACTATTTACGTTTATGTTAATGGTTAAGAGAAAAAAAAGAACTTCCTGGTGATGAAAAATATGAACTATTAGAGTAAAATATAAATATATACAAGATAGAACGCCTGGAGTCGATTCTTGTGGATTAAATCAGACCACCGGCTGAGAAATGATGGCCCGAAAACTTTTGCCCTATTGTAACTGAATTTTCCCAAAATCAATCCAGTTCTTCCTCACACCATTCTATGTCTGGAATAAGATGATACCATGAAATAGTTTTTGAGTTGTCGCGTTAACGCGAAGGATTACGAGGGGGAGTTTTTCGTTTCCTTCAACCCAAACCTAACCTTTTTTTTTTTTACAGTAGTAGTTTGTTGCACCTCAAGGTTCTGTGTAATATTTAAGAAATATAAAAAAATTCCATATATCCCAGAAAAATATACGGGGATTTAAGGAAACCGTCATTGTGTATAAAAATAACCAAAAAAAAAGGTTTCATGAATAATTATTTAAATTTTTTACCCCCATAAAATCGTAATGTGAGGAAGAACTGGATTGATGTTTTTTTTAAATGACGGTTACATATTTCCCACACTAGGGGGAGCTCTATCTCCAAAAGTTTTCAACCGTTAGATTTAATCCAGATGTGCAGAGATTGATGCAGTGAACCTCCAGGGTTAGATCTTCCTCTCTGACCTGGGGGGGTCGGTGTCTCTGAGTGATTCTAGCAGCGGGGGGGGGGGGGGGGATAAAGTCTCTCAAACCACAGAAAGATGGAAGGTGGGGGGGAAATCCAACAACCCCAGGGGTAAATCCACCAAATACTCACATCCTGAGAGGGAGATAAGAAAAGGTGAGGAAGAAGACGAGGGAAACGGCGTCTGAGAAGTCAGAGAGAGTAAATATGACAGAGGGCAGATAAATGGAAGGAGGGGAAACGGCAGCAGAAGAAATTCCCTTTGGAAATCTACAGATTGATAAAATAAAAATGAAAGTTTCTGCCGTCTTCGAAAAAATTCATAAGACGAGACAAAAGTTTCTTTTGATGCTCCCGATTATATCCTGGAAAAGTTATTATTATGACATAATAATGGGATATTATGTCATTATTTCATTTCATGGATCGTTTTCAGATGTAATAACCACGTAGACCTTAGTGCGAGGAAGAACTGGATTGATTGTGGGAAAGGTTGGGTGTATGTTACGGACACTAGGGGGAGCTTTATGGTCAAAAATTCCGGCCCATGATTTCTCAACCGTTTAGTTCCATTTAGTCCCAATTTGGTGCATTTGAATGGACTGGAGAAGATTTATCTTTTATGTATCATATTTTACTCTAACAGTTCATGTTTTACTCAGTAGGGGGGGCTATTATCCCAACAAACAACCATCCTATCCAGATTCAGGGGATATGAATCGACTGGAGGAGCTCTACCTTATATGGATACGTCATATTTGAAGATAAAAGTTCTTATTTTAGCCACTAGAGGGAACTCTTTTTAACCAATGACCAGGGAGCAATGGAAGAAGGTGTTTGGGTCTGATGGACCGCATTCTTCACCCGGATGGCAAAGGTGCGTTTGAGTCACTTATCTGGGGATGAGATGGCACCAGGATGCATTATGGGAAGGAGAGGGGGGGAGTGTGAAGCTTTGGGCCACTTTCTGTCAAAGGATGTCACTTTGACAGAACCCTCCCGACTACAGAACGGACCAGCTCCAACTCCCCCTGATCGAGAGGCGGTTAAATGTTGAATCCGATGTGAAAACGAGGTTTTAGACCGGTCAGGAAGTAGAAGTCAAAAAGAATCCCTCGTAAGTCGGCGCTTTTTTGAGTGGAGCTAATTCAGCGGTGGACCTCTGTGTGGTTCTGATGCTGCTCCACTGGTTGACGGTTTGATGAAGGTGAATGAATGCATCGCTCACACTCCTCGGAGACGGTGGTGTGGGACAGGATGTCCATATCCGTGAGTGCGTGAAGCTTAGGATCGAAGCGGCGGCTATGTAGTCGAACACAGTGGTGCATAAGTAGTGATTATTTTTGCTCATGAAACTTTAGATGCCTGCCGTTTTCTCAGGATTGAGCTTTATCTTGTCTGACGTGACGCCAGAGGAGTGTTCATCATTTGGCAGAGGAGAAAATGTCAAAAGGATTCTCCAGTCAAATCCGTCACCGAGCAGAATGCATGTCCTAAATAATGTAAATCTTCATCATCAGAGCATGACGCAGGGTCTGCCATCGTCTCACGGCGACTCCTCTTCATTCCTCTCTCGCCCGTCTGTCACTCAAACTCCCTCCGCCTTCTTTTTTCGCTTGAATCCTCCCCCTCACACAAACCTTCCACCTCCCTGTCCCTCGTCTTCGCTCCATATCTCTGTGGCAGAGGACGCCTCGCTCTGATTAGGAGGATTGGATGAGACACAGAATAGTCGTGTAGATCGGCGGCTTGAGGGAGGAATAATGATGAGAGGGTCTGTGAGAGAAGGGGGGGGGGGGGGGGGGGGGTAGTTGGGGGCATCTTAGTGCATCATGTGATCAATGTTTACTGCTCAGCAGAAGACAACGCTTCTCTACCACAACTCTTTTTCTCACCATCCAAGGTCCTTTCACCATAAAGCTAAAAACAGAAAAGCTTTTTCGCTCGTACACAAAGATCTTCAAAATGTGAAGAGTGTCTGTAGGCCAGGCCAGTAGGTGGCGGTGGCAGTGGCGGTGGCGGTCCAGACACCTGTGTGGTCGGCGTGCTTGTTTCACGATTCTCTTTTTTCTTGTCTTCTTATTTTCTTCTTCTAACAGAAAGATTTTGTCTTCTGATGCCCCGAAAAGAAAGACTCTATAGAAATAAAACTTTACTCACTGACAGACTGTGTGACTGACTTATTGACTGACTTTCCTTCTTAATGACTGACTGACTGACCTGGGAGGACATGCAGTTGGTCTGTGTGTCAGAGTAAGATGCAGGGGACAGGGTTAAGATGGAAACTGATGTTCAACAGCCAGAAGAAAAGAAGAAGAAGAAGACCAAGAAGATGAAGACGAAAAGGATGGAGAAGAAGACCAAGAAGAAGAAGATGGATAAGAAGATGAAGATGAAGAAAAAGACTAAGATGAAGAGTTTAGGGTTGCCGGGTTCTGTAGAATAAAGAAAAAAAAAATTCAGACTTTGCATTCAGGTAATCGTTTAGTCGTATTAATATATAAATAATTAGTGGTTTAGTTGATCATATAGGATCATTTTGACTATGAACAAACATCCTCTCTCATCTTCATCCTCTCTCATCCTCCTCCTCCTCCTCTCTTCCACTGGTGTGGCTCATTCTGGGAGCTTGGCGCTCCCTCCCCCCTCGTGTTCCAGTTGGACCGAACATCAAATGCTTTGTCTTCTTCCGGCCGCTCCGTTCCCGCCTCAGGAGACAGGAAGTGACTTTTGATGTCACCAACAAACATCCCGTTTTTCTTTTGGAGTATAAATACCGTCGTGGCATCGCCGCTCTCCCGCCGCGGCGCTGCCTGTAATTAAAAACTCTCTGAGGAGGGACTGAAATCTGGCAGGGAGAACAGGACGATGACCAGACGACAGTTTTATCGTTACTCCTCATCACCACTCACACGCCAGACGGCTTTCCAGTCGCCTTTTAAACCGGATGTTCATTAAAAAAGTGACGGTTTTGCGACGTTGACGGTTCTTCCGATTACTTTTGAATCTTTTGAAGTTTGAAAAATACCTTTTTCCAACTTCGGGAGCTTTACACTGCAGGAACGTGGGCGTGGAAACAAGCTCCTCCCACAGAATCACCGTCTGCTGGGCTGGAGGGACTTCATGATGATGCGCACGTTTGTATGCACTAACCAGCCATAACATTATAACCACTGACAGGTCAAGCCAGAATAGCATTTTTTACCTGGTTGCCGTGGGTTACCTGTCAGTGGGCGGTACATGTGCGGCAGCAAGGGAACATTTTGTCCTGATATGAATGTCGGACGCAGGAAACACAACAGGAGTGAGATGTCGAGAAACGCACCTGAGTGTTCAGGTGTGAATCAGAGTGCAGAGGTCAACGAGAGAAAAGGTGAATGTAACGGAGCAGGGACGTCTGTTGTTGTTATTTTCTATTTATGACTGTCCCCGCCGCACATATCACACTCGTCAAACTAGACGCACACACACACACACACACACACACACACATCTATATGTTTGTTAGATTTGTCACCAATAAAAAGGGAGAAACATGTAAATAGTCTAGATGGGCAGGTTATCTGGAGACAGAGAACATAATCATCGTTTCACTGCTCATGTAATCAGGCAGTAGCAGGAGTTCTAGCTACGTTTTCATATTTAAAATTAAAGAAATTGGACATTTATGTTTTTTCTTTTTTTTTTTACATAAAATATGAAGGCGCCTTTTTAAATTTGAAATCTTTTAATATTGAGCCAAAGTTTTTTTTTGGCCTAAGCTAAACTGTCAGTAGCCGTAGAAATAACCAGTTGGGTGCAATAATAAATATATGTTTATTAAGATAATTATAATTAGAGCCACGAGATTATAACCACCTGCATTATATCGCGGCCTCCCAGCTCTGTGATGTCACTATGACATCACTATGACACAGACTATTTCGGCTCTTCTGTGGTGTCAGACCGAACAGGTTAACCTTCACTCACCACACACACATCCATGACCTGGGTGTCCATGACACTGTCTTCTGTTCAGGATGACATCACAGTTTGTTCCTCGTCAAAGCGGCTCAGATATTAAGACTTCTTCACGTTTCTATTACATCTACGCCTCATGCAGGAGCCTGCAGTCTGAATATTTATGCACAGAAAAACAATTTTAGGAAGCAGATCGTTCTATTTTGGGCACAAAATATTCTTGAGCGAGGGATAACTTGTGCATCATGTGCCAACAGAATTCTACTCTGTGCTGAATAAATTACATTTCCATGTTTGCTGTTATCAACAGCAATGACGTCTCTTATGAGTTTTAGTCATTTCTTCTCTGATAGATATCTGGACACACCTGAATACTTGATACTCGGGTCCCTCAACTTCTTCAGGCTGTGTTTACGGTTTCCAACATGAATTTCTTGAGAAAAAGTTCACCACTGTCTCATTTATCCCATCCACCGATGGGCGCCATAGCAACAAAACCACCAGTGTGGTTCTTGACTTCATCTGTCACTGGTTATAATGTTGTGGCTGATACACACGCAACAGTGTGTTCTCTAAGATGTAATTCCTCAGCTTGAGAACGGAATAAAGGGAAACAACGTCGTTAGAGCCTAATATCCTCGGCATGCACAGGCTAATAAGATAAAATGTCAAAATGTCTGCAGAGATTTATGCAGCATCGGTAGACGGAGCAGCGTGGCATAATTTACTGCTCTGATTAGGGGACTGTTTGCACGCGTCTTTATCTGTTTGTGTCCCAAAAAAAAGAAGGTTCAAGTCTCTGTCATTATTTTTTCTCTAAGTATTAAATACACACACACAAGGTATGCTAATCCTCTCAGGTAAGGAAGGTAAATTATACGTAATAGGACTCTTTTTTTTTTACTTATTGGACTTTGCACACATCAAAGTGTTGATGCAGATGATGTGTGATAATTAGTCCAGTGGAAAGTTTCGGACTCTTCGGGGAGATGAAGATCAGAGGGTCTCCGCCCTCCACCGTCTTACAGTGTGTTCTGTCAGTAGTTATAATGTTATGGCTGATGGTGTATATCAGTCATTGTGGGGGGGGGGGGTTTTCTCAGAATGTTGCCCTCACCTATTTCGTTCTATTCTCTCACCGTCTCTCCAACAGCAGGCCGTACATTATATCGTTTCCACCCTCTGGGGTCTCAGAGGGCGGGTTTCTAACCAGGTCAGGAAGATAAACCTTCCCAGGTAGTAAAATTACCCGACGACCCACTGAACCACCGACACCTCGTCAATCCTGTGGGAGCAGCAGCTCTTGTGTTCGAGGGGAAAGCCTGGCCAAACGATATCGAGACAATCAACGCTCTCGTCTCATCGGTGGTTATAATGTTATGGCTGATTGCTGTATTTTGTCATTGAAAGCGGTTTTGCCGATTTGTGCTGCTGGACATGAACCAATAATATGCAGGCAGCTGCTCTCCCGCTGGATGATAGTGTGTGTGTGTGTGTGTGTGTGTGTGTGTGTGTGTGTGTGTGTGTGTGTGTGTGAGGGCATCCTGGTCATTTCCTCAGATTGGATGCAGCACCCTGCCACTGCACCCATCCATCAGGCGCAAATGAGATGTCGAGGGTCAACTGCAATATGTTGCATCGCATCGCCCTCTCTCCTCAGGCCGCCCATTTGTCTCCACAAATTAGGAAAACAGCATTCTCTGAGGTTAGTGACACACACACACACACACACACACACTCATTAATTAGCTTCATAGAGTCGGGGCGTCTGCTGTGGAGGCTGGCTCACCCTCAAACCCTCCTCTTCAGGTGGAATATATGGAAGATACATGATATTATTTTTAACTCCAAGCTCTCCCTGCGAGTGTGTGTGTGTGTGTGTGTGTGTGTGTGTGTGTGCGTCAAAAACGTCCGCATTTGCTTCTACAACCGTGTTTTCGTCTCATTCATGAGCATCATCATCATCATCACCTCATCTGATTTTTTTATTTTTTAATTCAGATTTTTTTTTTAAAAACCGTGAATTTGCTCAGAAACTCTTTGAAAACTGCAGTATCAGATTTTCGTAGAAATACAACAAAGCTCACGTTATTCTACACGGTTCATGTGGGACAGGACCGGGAGGACTCTCCGTTTGGTGCCGTCGGATCGAAAGTGGACCCAAAACGTGCCAAAAATGGGATTTTGACCCCAGAGATGGATACCACCTATGTCCACTAGGGGGAGTAGTATGGATACCCTACAACTATTGGATGTGATATAAATCAATCTCTATTAAAATCTATTGTTGTACAAAATAAAAAGCTCGATTATGGGCGTGTCGAGGAGAACGCGTTAAATCGGACCCCATCATTGGTGAACACAACAATTATATGAGGCGTTTTGGTGGAGGCTTGTTTAACGCCAATGCTTCGGCACTCGGCATCAACATGCTTGCAATAATTTGGCCCTTGGGAGAAAAAAAATCTACCGTGTCAAACGCAATGCAACTTAAGAAAAACACGTTCAAACTCAATTTCATCACGTTGACGTAACACGCTGCAAAGCGTTATGAAGAACGATCGGCAAAAGCCACCAGATGACGGAAGCGGTCGTGAAGGACGCTTAAAAGTGATGCGCCCCCGACGCTTAATTATTTTTAATGCTTCATTTAGTGAATAAAACCGATATAATACACAAACATTTCATGATGTTTTGATTAGACGTGCTAGCTTAGCTCGAATTCCGGGGTCCTGCGATCACGTGACTTAGAATAAAAACGTTAATTTACATCGTGAAACAACAAATAGACTTAGTAATGATGCTAAGGTGAACACACACACACACGAGTGCGTTCAAATTTAAGAAGATATTTTCTTGATCAAGGCAAATGACCAAAGCAGCTCGTTTCTAGGTTGTTAGCATGTTGCTATCAAACAAACTTCCTGCATCAGAGCGCTCTAACAAATCTTTATTGACTCGCGATTTAATTCAAAACAGAAAAACAAACATAACCGTGTGAGCAGCGCAACAATGCAAACAATCCAAAAACACAAGCCGGGGCAAAAACCCAAGGTCAAGGTCAACATTCAGGGAAAATCCTTATTCATCCACAAGAAAAAACAAACTGGAAACGACAAACTGGACTAAATACACTGAGGATGACGAGATAATGAGACGCAGCTGGAGGAAGAAGGCAGGTGGACATGATTGACAATCACACAGGAGGAGACGGAGAAACACAGACCGGACGGAGAATAAAAGGGTAAAACAGACTGCGAGGAAACAACACAGGAAGTAGAAAGCTGACGGAAACACATGGGAAGAGAACTTCCAAAATGGAATGAGGGAACAGGAAACGGATCGAGGAGATGACAATAACCTTCAAAATAAAAGAAGAAAACAAATACAAAATAGAAATAACAGAATGGACACGTTACATGACAATTAATGGATTATTTAAGTCACAGAACCGCCAATTCCCGATAAAACAGTTTGACGATGGGAACCTGGAAGACATGAGGGTCAAACCCAGATCATTTTCTATCTCCTCTCATTTCTATGAAACCAAAAATAATAGTTGAATTATGCAGTGTTTGCTAAACTAATGACCTTCTCCTGACAGGAAACACACCTGATTTTATTATTTATTATTAAATAATCTGTTCTGCCTCCCAAGGTAGCAAAAACCATTAAATAGAAACATCCAGATGTTTAAACACTTACATCCAGGTATTTGAGATGAAGGATAGATGAAAGAATATCTGTTCTCACATAGTGTGTGTGTGTGTGTGTGTGTGTGTGTGTGTGTGTGTGTGTGTGTGTGTGTGTGTGTGTGTGTGTGTGTGTGTGTGTTTTTGTGTGTGTGCGTATATCATTCCATGGCAATATGGCGGCCGCTGACAGATGCAGCAGTTCCAGTTATTGAGTCGATTGATAATTGGTCTCCGTGGAGGAAAATATTGAGTGTTTTGTGTGTGTGTGCGTGTGTTTGTGTGTGTGTGTGTGTGTGTGTGTGTGTGTGTGTGTGTGTGTGTGCGCATTAATATGTATCTGACATTTTTATGTGCAGATATCTAATTATCAGGATTACTTAAAACCTACAATCACAACTCAGATGCCTGAGCGATGTTTGTCATTCCTAGAAAACATTCCTTTTCCTAAAAAACAATCCTGCTTCTATAAAACAATCCTCCTCTTAGAAAACATTCCTCTTCCAAGAAAACATTCCTCTTCCTAAAAAACATTCCCCCTCCTATAAAACATTCCTCTTCTTAGAAAACATTTGTCTTACAAGAAAACATTCCTCTTCCTAAAAAACATTCCTCCTCCTATAAAACATTCCTCTTATTAGAAAACATTCCTCTTCCAAGAAAACATTCCTCTTCCTAGAAAACATTTCTCCTCCTAAAGAACATTCTTCTTCCTAAAAAAAACATTTGTCTTCCAAGAAAACATTCCTCTTCCTAGAAAACATTCCTCCTCCTATAAAACATTCCTCTTCTTAGAAAACATTTGTCTTCCAAGAAAACATTCCTCTTCCTAAAAAACATTCCTCCTCCTATAAAACATTCCTCCTCTTAGAAAACATTCCTCTTCCAAAACAACATTCCTCTTCCTATAAAACATTCCTCTTCTTAGAAAACATTCGTCTTCCAAAACAACATTCCTCTTCCTATAAAACATTCCTCTTCTTAGAAAACATTCGTCTTCCAAGAAAACATTCCTCTTCCTAGAAAACATTCCTCTTCCTAAAAAAACATTCCTCCTCCTATAAAACATTCCTCTTCTTAGAAAACATTCCTCTTCCAAGAAAACATTCCTCTTCCTAAAAAACATTCCCCCTCCTATAAAACATTCCTCTTCTTAGAAAAAATTTGTCTTCCAAGAAAACATTCCTCTTCCTAAAAAACATTCCTCCTCCTATAAAACATTCCTCTTATTAGAAAACATTCCTCTTCCAAGAAAACATTCCTCTTCCTAGAAAACATTTCTCCTCCTAAAGAACATTCTTCTTCCTAAAAAAAACATTTGTCTTCCAAGAAAACATTCCTCTTCCTAGAAAACATTCCTCCTCCTATAAAACATTCCTCTTCTTAGAAAACATTTGTCTTCCAAGAAAACATTCCTCTTCCTAAAAAACATTCCTCCTCCTATAAAACATTCCTCCTCTTAGAAAACATTCCTCTTCCAAAACAACATTCCTTTTCCTATAAAACATTCCTCTTCTTAGAAAACATTCGTCTTCCAAAACAACATTCCTCTTCCTATAAAACATTCCTCTTCTTAGAAAACATTCGTCTTCCAAGAAAACATTCCTCTTCCTAGAAAACATTCCTCTTCCTAAAAAAACATTCCTCCTCCTATAAAACATTCCTCTTCTTAGAAAACATTCTTCTTCCTAGAAAAACATTCCTCCTCCTAAAGAACAGTCCTCTTCCTAAATAAATGTGTCTTTCCCAAATGAATAGGACTGTCAGATTAATCGTTCGGATACTTATGAAACATAAAGAAGAGAGATTATCAAATGCAATGATTCAATGATGCCATTGATTTAAACAAGGTTTCACGTCTTCCTCGTCTTCCTCGTTTGCACGGCTCGCTTTAATTCAGTTAAAGGTGGTGCAGAAGGTCCGCTTCAGTAAATCCAGATTGGGTGAGAATTATCCTGAATCCCCTTCAAAAAGAAGTAAAGAAAAAGTCAATAAAAGGCGTTTTTAGCTTTTATAAGTTAAAAAAAACTCGCAAATAAAACAAGTACAAACTTGATGGGGAATATTAATTTCATAAAACGTTAGACTTGGATGAAGGACATCTTGAAAGTAAGTGGTAAATCTACTTTTTAACTATATTTTACTTCATAATCTGACATAATCAGCCAGTAATACTTAAGAATTTGTTTCCAGTTCCCTTTTTTTTTCACAAGATGACACCGTATCACTTTTTTCTGTATGTTTCTTTTATAGTAATATTTGCATTTTTACCTTATCTTCCTTGTTGTTGTTCTTTTTAAATTAATTTCTCCTTCACCACCTCATAAATTGTTGAGATTTATAAAGTTTTTTTTTAAATCTATTCAGCAGTGACTAGATCTAGATTCACGACCATTACGGCTTTTAAATCCGATTAGAAAGTTATATCCCATCATTTTACGCTGAAATGTCTCTTTTTCGAGATGATTTGACTCAAGATGTTCAACTTTCTGAAAACAATCCCTTTCATCTCAGTGAAATCTAACTTGTTCGGTGATTCCGTCTTAAATTAAAAGGTATTTTGACTAGAAATTAGACAAATACTCTCGGAAAGATTTGGAGTTTTTGTAATGTGGAGAACATTTATTGAAGTTTTTAATAGTTTTTCTGTCCCTCCTCTTCACCAAACATTTATTATTCTGCTTAATGTGAATAATGTAATAATGGTTCTTCTATAATCTGTAATCCAAACTTTTTTTGTCTTTCTTTCTTTTTCTCCATTTTCTTCCATTCAAATTCAGATTTTAGTTTACTTCTTAAAACCACTTTATATGATATTATTTATGTTATATTATTCTAGTAAATATTAGAAATGATTTATTCCCCTCAAAAGTAGGTTTTATGCACTTCAACCTCTTCATTCCTGGTACATTTAACTTATTCTAAGTTGTTTAAAAGTGAAACTTTTCTAGATTTAAGATCCCGTTCTTCAAAAAAGAAGATTAGAAAGTAACATTTCAGCATTTTAAGATAAAATATGCTGTCAATCAAAACAGCAATGAGATGTTTTGACTCGAAATGAGGAGGAAAAATAAAATCTCAGTAAGATTTGGACTTTTTGCAGTGCAGAGCCCAGAACTAAACGGATCTCTGCTGGAAGATGTCTCACTAATTTACTGGGTGGATTTCAAAGTGTCAGGCGAAGGCGAGCTGAGTAAGAGTCTCGGGGAGATCAAGCACACACACACACACACACACACACACACACACACACACACATGCTCGTGTTAGCAGCAGCGTCTGCTGGCAGAGACCCGGAGCTTCTGTCGGAACCACAGCAGAACCTTTTGATGTGCACGCGGCGTTTTGTAGGCTGCTGTTCACTCTGCCGTCTCTCTCTTGGCGCCGAGCGGCCATCTTTTCGGAGACGTCGGAGTTATCTAACGCGTTCAGCGAGCGCTGTGCTGCCAGACTCCATCTGGACCCAGCCCAATCCAAATGGAGGACCAGACGGGATGCAACATCAAAAGCCGTGTGTGAAATCCACTCACTGGAAGCCCGGCTTAATTGGGGGAGAGTGTTTGTGTCGTCGTGTGGAAGGAAGGAGTCGCATTTCGGCGCCACGGAAAAAATGGGCTTGAAACGAAGCGCCGCTCAGCCAGAAACAGAATTAGAACTAATGGCTGGCGTAGCGGGTCGACGCTGCCAACGGACAGATTGAGTGATAACTTATTGAATAATGAGTTCAAAAAATGCTGAATTTCCAACTTTTATTAAAGTAACGAAATAAGTTCAATCAACTTAAATCAAATCAAACTTTATTTTTCATTTTTGCCTGAACATTCAGCGTTTCTCTGGGATCCAGAATCAAATTCTCCCGTGCGAACAGAGGAGGGCCGAGACCCCAGCTTTGAGGGGGTCCAGTGCTCAGCCTGATTGAGTTGGACATTTGAACATGGACTGACTGTGGTCCTCCGGTCCAGAAGTCCAGAAGTCCAGAAGTCCAGAAGTCCAGAATCCAGTGACGGAGTTCAGGCTTTCCATGAGTCTCTGACGGATGATGGTGTTTAACACTGAGGTAAAGTCTGGATGAATGGATGGATGGATGGATGGATGGATGGATGGATGGATGGATGGATGGATGGAAGGACGGATGGATGGTTGGATGGATGGATGGATGGATGGATGGATGGATGGATGGATGGATGGATGGACGGATGGATGGATGGATGGATGGATGGATGGATGGATGGATAGATGGATGGACGGATGGATGGATGGATGGATGGATGGATGGATGGATGGATGGATGGATGGACGGATGGTTGGACGGACGGACGGATGGATGGTTCTGCTAGCTCCTGCTACACAATCCCCATATCCCAAAGCCAATCGACTAATGTGTCCACTTCCTGTTTTCTGTTTCCTCTTAGATCCATCGTCTCATCGTTTCTAACCTGGACAACCGCGTCTGCAGCAGAAGGAAGAAAACACAGGAAGTGGAACTCCTCCCGTCACATGGTTC
Organism: Lophius americanus; assembly: GCA_037951165.1. Lineage (NCBI taxonomy): Eukaryota > Metazoa > Chordata > Actinopteri > Lophiiformes > Lophiidae > Lophius > Lophius americanus. The sequence goes on along the minus strand of JBBDHG010000264.1, from coordinate 1,559,372 downwards.
TGCTTTCACCCGCTGAAAGAGGCTTAAAAAAAACGCACTTCTCACCAACTTCCTGAGCCCAAAGAAGACTAATGTTTCCTTTCAAGCGCATTAGCATTTTGATAAGCTCGGCCGAGGACCGCTCCCCCGCCTGAGCGATAAGGAGGTGCGGTCCGGCTTTATGACAGCACAGAGTAATTGGAACGCAGCTTGAGAGAAGGAGCGGAAAAAAGGTCTCTGGAGTGGATAAAGTTTGCTGATTCAGTAAGTCGAGAAATTAATAGAGAATTAATGAAAAAGGAAGTGACTCTCAGAGAGGGACCCTAATGCAGAGCATGTCACACCAAAGCCCCCCCCCCCCCCCCCTCCCCTCTGTACGCCGTAATGGCGTTTTCATGCCGCTGTGGCGACATCAAGAGGGAGCAGCCGATAGACGAAGAAGAAAAAGAGGGACGTATGATATATGAAAATAAGATCTCCTCAAGTCAAGTCATATATGCACCAAATCTGGAATAAATCAGGCCGACGTTTAGGAAGGAAGCTCCGCCTCCGGAGTAAAGTACGAACCATTAGAGTAAACTACGACATAAACCAGATTAATCTCTCGAGTCGACTCAAATGCTCTGAATTTGAACTAAATCTCCCCTACAGGTTAGAAATTATGGCCTGAGAACATTTAGCGGTAAAGCCCCCCCCCCCCCCCCCCCCCATCACATGACCTCCGTGAAATATAGTAGATTTTACGTTATAAATTACAACCACGCCACATGCTTCCATTATTATAACAGGATACAGCAGGTCACCAGGTGATACAAGCTCCTCCTCCTGACGCCTAACGTCCTTCGGCAGTAGCAGCGACATTTTAGCGCTTACCTGCTTTGTGAAATACTCTCCTCATGAAAAGTTAGGAGTGACTCCGCAATTCTGAGGAGTTAGTTCTAAGTCAGGACCTACTGTTCAGGTGAGGGCGTCTGATGAATACTCCCCCATAGAGCAATAATTAGATGCTAACATTTGCATACTGTGCAGCTCCATGATGTCCTTGAACGCGACACACCCCTCCCTCCCCCCACCGGCGCTCTAGTGACTATACTGATGGAATCAGTCCGTCCAACCGCCTGTCCAACAGAGAGAAACCCTGAAATAACAAATGTCTGATGAATATTTACACGCACGGAGAAAATGACCCAAAATGACAGAATCATGGTCGCGCGCGGCGCTGAGGAGATGATGATGATGATAACTGCTCGCTCCATTCATCACGAGGGGACGGAGGTCTTAGATGCTGCTCCGGTCTAATGTCTGTTTATCACTTCATCCTGTCTCCGAACTCAGATCCTCAGACCGGAGAGCCAATCCATCAAAATATGCTCTCACTCACACACACACACACACACACACACACACACACACACACACACACACACACACACACACAAACACACTTGTTAAGATTCACTGCAGTACCCCACCTGCTGACATTCACATTGATTATAGTCATAAACCTAAACGACCTACACAATGAGAGACTACCATACACCGCTCAGCCATAACATTACAACCATCTGCTTTGAGCTGTCGAGGTCTGGAACCGCATTAACATCCTGGTTTTTGTCTTCCTCAAACTGTTCCTGAACCAATTCTGGCGTGTTTCAGGACCACTGCCATTAGGGAATAGTGTTCTGCATGTCAAAGGAACGTCCGCATGAAAGGTAGGACCCGGCAGAACATGGTCCGAAGCATCACATTGCCTTTCTTCGCTTGTTCTCCTCCACTGATGCATCCTTGCACCAGCTCCTCAGGCATGATGCAGAAAAACCCTGTTCCGTCAGATCCAACCACCTTCTTCCATTACTCCATGGTCCAATTCTGTTGCTGACGTGACCATTGTAGGAGCTTTCGACACACAGGGTCAGAGGTCACTGACCAGTCTGCAGCTTTGCAACCACAGACTGTGATGTCACTGTGACGCCACTTTGTGTACCGACACCTTTCTATCAGAACCAGCATTAACCGTTTGTACTACAGAAGCTCTTCTGTGGGATCAGACACGCATCAATGACCCTGGCTGTCCTTCAATAGGAAACTTTAATCTCCTGTAAAATACCAGCAGCTGCTGTTGCCAGACTTTTGCGGTCAAAAATAACGATTATCTGATAAGCAGGTATGATGTTTAGGACGGGAACGAGGAAGGACAGATGGTGGAAGATTTGGCAGTTTTCGAAAATGGCTAGAAAAGACGTATTTCAAGAAGAGGGTGGAGCACAAGGTGACATCCAGACAGCATGGAATGCGGTTCAGGAGAGTAGACGCAGGAAAAGGTTAGTGATGAAGAAGTGAGATGAAGAAGGCAGGTGGGATTACAGTAAAGATTACAGTAGAGTAAAGAGAAGGCTAAACAAGAAGCCTATGATGAGCTTTATGACAGGTCGGGAACTAACGAAGGAGAGGAGGATAGAAGCAGAGGGGTCGGGATGGGAAGGGTGTGCAGCAGGTTGGGGTGAAGGTAAAGGGGACGGCCGAAAAAAGATGTAGTGCAAGATATTCTTGTTGGTGGTTTAGAAGGAGGGTCCATTAAATGAGAGTGAAATAATCTTCATGTTACGTAGATTCAACGGTATGCTCTTACTAAATGGTTAAAATGTCGTTGATGTACGTACCGACAAAAACAGTCATTTAGATAGAACAACACTTTCACGGTTACGACTAACGCAAAACGGTTCCTTCAGTTTTTCTCATCTTCCTGAAATAATCCCGCCTCATTTCCACAGCTCACACTTTGTCTGGCATTCCTTCTTTTCTTTTTTTAAAACCAAGCGTTTGATGATTTAGAATGAATACCCAGAGTTCTCCTGGTCATCTTCAGCTCATCGGCATGTAAAAAAAAACAACTTCTGGACTCAGCTGCTGGATCCAACCGGCGACTTCCTCCGTGGAACATTTTAATCACTCGCTGGAAGACAACACAAAAAACGAAAAGAGGGCAGGAAACGCAAGATGAGAAATCTCTGCTGCTCGCCCAGAGATGGAGGGAGGGAGCGAGGGAGGGAGGGAGGGAGGGAGGGGGAGGCGAGGAGCGAGCTTGCGACAAATATTCATAATGAGACAGGAAACATATCAGTCAGCCGGTGGAGAGGGGAGTGGGCCTCATCAGGGATGATGGCACCTTTGAACGACTTCCTGTGGAGGAAACACCTTCGACTCCACTTTGGGAAGATTACAGATTAACCGTTCCAGCTGACGTGTTGTAAATAATGACACTGGACAGAAAGAAAAAAAAAGAAAAAAACCTTCAAATTTAGAAAAAATAAATAATTTTCAGCTCTAATACACTGTAAAAAAATAAATAAAATAACACTAATAAGATTTCTTTGAATGACATATTAACAACTCAAATGGAATAATTCATCTAAATTAGATCACCAGCTGAAGTCATATTTTCATCAATTCATATTCATCAACGATTATTATCTACGCTTCAATTATTAGACCCCTTGAAAAATAAGAAGTAAACATTCCGAGTCTTTCGTTCCGTACGCACTGTAAAAAGAGAATTGTTTGACCAACTAAAAAGAATGTGTTCAACTCCGGAAACACGATTAAATTTAGTTTTTACAACTTGAATTAATAAGATAGACACTAAAAAAATGATTAAATTTACTTTAGGTTGCTAGTTGAAGTTTTTATTATTTACAGTGAATGTTTAGAAACCAGGAGATTAAACAAACAAATTAAATTATGTTCAGTATTCAAATTTTCGAATCCATAATAATTAAGTTGCGTCTTACCAGTGAAGAAATTATACTTTTTTTACAGTGTTAGTAAAAATATTAAATCGCTCTTGTAATAAGACATGATATTTCTTTTGAACTATATTTTACAAGTATTCTGAAGTATTACGTCTTAAAAATAAACCAGTATGAATCAAAATCTGTTCTTTTTCCGACGTTCAGCTTCTGTCAACCACTTCCTTCCAGGACTCTAAGTTGAAATAAAAGTAGAAAAGTAATCTTTAAGCATTTAATGGTAAAATAAAACTAAAAACTTTTCTCCTTCGTTGATTTATGTCTTATACGAGGAAAACTCCCCCTAGTGGGTAAAGTCTGAACTCTTAGAGTAAAATATGACGTATACGAGATAAATCTCCTGAATATGCAACAAAATCGGATTGGAAAAAATTATGGTCGGAAAACTTTTGAAGATAAAGCTAGCTATCCCTAGCGTCGGATTTATTCATGTTACCTTTCCCAAATTCGGTTCAGTTCTTCCTCGCACTGAGGTCTATGTGGGTATAAAATTAGAAAATGATCCAATACTAGTTATAATAATTTTAGAGCTATTGCGTTAACTTGAAGGTTCTGCGGAAACAGCAATAAAAATTCCAAAACATCCCTGATTTATCGTGGACGTTAATGTCGTACGTTTTCAACATATCGTAACTGTTTTAATCAACTTGTCCATTTCCCATGCATTATTTTCACCTCCATTTTTATCACAGGATTCCTTTTTCTTCCACCCCTCATAGTCCCGATGCGTTTGCGCCGCGGCCCCTAGCTCAACGTGCGCATTAGCATTAGCATGACCTCATCTGAGGAAACTTTTGACTCTTCACTGGCATCTTGTGGAGGTATATAGCGAAGGACGTGTGGAATGTACGCAGACTCTGACGACCGCTATGAACTCTGTCATGGACCTCCAGCTATGACCTTCTGAACATAATCCAGACCTTCTCATCGGGATCTCCTGAATGACAACCCCCTGACCTACAGAGACGCTCACAATGGATTGATTGATAACATTGATCACGAGGGCGTCAGCGTGAGCAGGTGGACGCGTTTCGCCTCATCTCCTCCGATATTAACTCCGACCTTGTAAACGGTAGCGTTAGCGTGTCAGTCCTCTCGCCGGGCCTCGCGGCGTCTGATCGTAAATTTCAGCGAGAACCAATCAAAACATGGTCCCTGCCGACACGGCGGCCAGCTGGTTGGAAGCCAAAACAGCAGATGCTTCACTGCCTCATTTGCATATTCAGCACAGGACGGTTCCTTACGAAGACCAAAGCCTCCTCACCGCGGTTCAGCTAGTAGGACCTAGCCTTTTACTTAGCCTCTATTTCATGTGAACTTCTGGATCGAAAGTTTTATCAGAGAGGAGGAGGCATGGAGGATCCGTCCATGAGTCCTGTAGTACATCTGGAACAACATGGCCGCCGCACGTTTCATCAAGTTTCATTCACTTGATCATGATTTTGCAACCGCATAATTATATTAAGGTCAATTTTAGAGCGTACCAAGAACATAAAAAATGCAAAGAAACCAGCCCCAACACCGTGTCGTCACACTCCCGGCCTCTGGGAGGTGCTAGAGGAGTGAAATCAAGAAGTGCAAGACTCCAACAGCTTCAAACCACAGACAACAATCACCTCTGACCCGTCCCATTCCATCAGTCCCACTTCCTGTTACTGGATCTGCTGTGGGTTTTTTTACTGTGCAGACTCCGCCTCTTTTGTAACTCAAGCTTCAACCGTCAGCTCCTCCTCGGAGGTTTTACAGACCATCATTGAGTTTTAACAGAGCCAGCTCTCATGTCCTTCTTCAAAAATCCACAGTCTCAGTCTCTCTGGCATTTTAATGTGAAACTTTCTAACCACTTTAATATCTGTGAACTTTTTAATGGTTTTGGGCCAAGTGCAGGACCGGGAAAGTTTCTTTGGAGGATTCTTTGGAGGTTGGAGGCAGAGATGAGGGAGCTGGAGGGTGAGTCTTCCTCAGGAGCCGTCTGACACCTTGGGTTCTGACACCTCCCTGGATGAACCGCCCGCTGACTTTTCCAAACACTTCTGGAATATTCTCGGACGGGACCTTCTGGATGATTTGAGTTGGGTACGTTTCATTTCACAATTTCCTCTTGAGAAATGTTCTACTGAACTAAACCTGTTTATAATGTCAATCAGTGTTAGCATGTATGCTAATGAGTAAGGGACCAAGGATGGAGCCCTGGGGGACACCACCGCTACTGAGAAAGTCACAGAGAAACCGAATTATGCAACTTGATAGAACCCAAAGAAAAGTCTGATAAGGTCAAATAGTTTTATAAAAACATGGCCGACGTTACAGAGCATAAAAACACAAACAAACGGTTGAAAAAAAAAAGTTTTTACCCCGGACCCATAACCGCACTTAAAAACTGCTAATTAAGGTCTTAGTTGTTATTTTTATATAGTTTTTAAAAGCTTTATGACCTCTTTTTACCACTGTCTTTTCACAGATGAGGATAGCATTGTATATATATATATATATATATATATATATATATATATATATATATATATATATATACATCCTTTTATCCTTTTTTTCAATTCACTAAAGAAATTGAATGCAATTTCATTGAATTGAATTGCGCAAACGTAAACATTTTTCACTGTTTAAAAACATGCTGGAGAAAAGATTTGTCATTTGATGGCATAATTATTTTATAGTGTTTGAGATAATTTATGAATCAATGCCCCAAAGAAATCCAATATGGAAAGAAATCCTGTTTTTGAGGATATTAACGGATTTGTCTCTTTATAGCAATACAAATGTGTTGATATAAAATGTTTTTAGTCCGGACACACTAGTTTAATATTCTGGGGAGGAATTGTGAGGCTAAATTAAAAGAAAAATCTTGGCAAGTCAAATTTTCCTGTTCTGTGATTGGGTGATCATTTTGATTATTTAATTAACCAAAGTAATAAACCCTGTTTCATTCTTCTTCTTCGTCTGTTTTTGAGAGCTCAGCTTTAAGTTCCACTATAAATATATAAATATACATATAAACCAACATTTACATTTGTAATCTATTACACATATGTGTACAGAGAGGAAGCCTCCACCTGGAGATCAGGTGAATCCCCTCGGCATGAACTCTAACGGAACAAAAACCAAGACATCCAGCCCACCCGGCCGGGTCAGCGGAGAACCAGTGGAGAGTTTGGATCGGTTCCCCTGGTGACATGCTGCAGCAGCAGGAACATCCTCGCCAAAACCAAAGCTGCCAACTACACCTGGAGCCAATCCTTCGCCATCACTCCAGCACACTTCATCACTCAGCAGAGCGAGGGGCACAAGCCGACAGAGGAACGGGAGAATTACCTTCAGGCTCAGAGAGGAGGGCGACACCTCACCCTACTTCATCTCACAGAGGAGGACCCAGGACAGCAGAACCAGTAGAGACCAGGAGAGACCAGGAGAGACCAGGAGAGACCAGGAGAGACCAGGAGAGACCAGGAGAGACCAGGAGAGACCAGCCGAGTCCCCGCTCACCAACGCTCACCTGCTTCTGTGATACTGGGCTCTCTCGGTGTCTTCCTCCTCTCTCTCTCTCTCTCTCCCTCCTCTCTCTCTCTCCCCCTCTCCTTCCCTCCGCTCGTCCCAGCAGCATCACCAAGCTCCTCACACTGAGATCCACTCACAGGAAACTGGGAGATGCTGTTTTCAAATTAAAAGCAAGATTTGAGACAGAGCATTTGCGGAACGCCTCTGTAAGCCCAAAGAGAAAAAAACACCTGTCAGCCATGAGGAGGTCCGCTGGAGGTCCTCACAGACCCCAAAGGTGAACATCCAGGGTTGAGACATTGAACAGGTGAACCCATACAAGTACCTGGGTCTACTGCAACAATAAACTGGACTGGTCGGACAACACAGATGTCCTTTACAAGAAAGGCCAAGGTCGTCTCCTCATGCTGAGGACACTGAGGTCCTTCAGAGTGTGCAGGACTTTGTTGAAGACCTTTCTAGGACACTTGGGCAGCATCTCGCCGCTGTGGTCTGCTGGGGTGGAGGAAGCACAGAGAGGGACAGGAGGAGGTCCATCTCTGTCCTGGACTGTCTCCTGGACTCTGTGGAGGATGTGAAACAAGCTGACATCCATCCTCAACAACGCCTCTCCTTCAGCAGCAGACCGCGACGACCAGAGTGTGAGACAGAACCTCACCGCCGGTCCTTTGTCCCGACTGCAGTGAGACTTCAGAAGGAATCCCTGTGAGACTGTGTCGTGTCTGAAACCCAGAACTCTGTAACCAACCGTTCATGCACCTCACTACACACCTCTGGTTTTACTGATGCATATCTGCTATAGAATGTAGAATAAAGTTTCTATCTATCTATCTGTGACGTTAAAACAACCGACCGGTGACGTGAATCACATGGACTATCTGGTAACCATGGTTACCTGCGCGATGGTGAGATACATCCGGCCAACAGGTGAACCTTTTATCCTGAAGTTGTGGTTTTTGGAACAAACTTTTTGAGATGGAATAATATCATGTCATTAGCAAGTAATTACGGTAAGAATTACCGTACCGTTACCGTGAATTAGACAGATATTTTTTTATTTTTTTTATTTTGTACAGTGTAGTTCTCGTCAAAAGTGAGTAAACGTGAAGGTTTTCACTGTGTCACTAAAATGCACGTTAGAGTTTTCCTTTCCAGGGAACATTTTTCTACAAAGTTGATGGGTTTAAGGAGGAGGAGGAGGATGATGATGATGTGGAGGGGATTAGGAGGGGAGGCTTCGGTGGAACTTGCTAATTTAAGCTGCAAAAATGTTGATCCAAGATGTGTTGAGCTTTGGGCAGAACCAGAACACTCTGTATGTATCAAGCAGTGTTGGGCACAAGGTAGAGGTATAATATTAATTTAAAATCTGCCTCCAATTATTTGTTATTCCTTCCTGAGGAGATCTCACATCTTGCAAAATGTTCTTTTCTTTTTTTTAATTATGCTGTACAAAAAAAACAAGATAAATCCCTCTTACCTCGTCTTTTGAAAAATAAAATTGATCTTCTTACATAACCATATATCCTTCTTTTTTTTTGTATTTGATCTGTTCTCTGACAACTGTGGTGAACTTTATTGTATTTTTATTCTTATTGGTGTCTCTTTTCTTTTCCTTTTTTCTAACTTCGACTTTTAAAATGTGTTAAAGGAGCATTTTGCTAAAGCATTAATGGATCTGGGACCGGTGTGTGGTCGAATGTCACAGAACCAATGTTGCTGTATTTACATGTCGGATAAATAAACTTCTGATAATATATAGAAAAGATGCAGATCTTCCGTCGATCCTAAAGTTGTCCACTAGGGGGAAGCAGAGCTCCACCGTGGAGACGCACAGGAACTCCCATCAATAGATTTGTCCCCTGAACCAGTGCTTCTAAATGTTTTCACAACACTAAGATTGTAGAGTTTCATTTTTTTTACCATGTTAGAAATTTGAAAATGAGAGTTGATTTTGCATTTTTGCTCTAAAAAAAATGTGTTAAAAGCAGAACGTAAGCGTCAAACGCAACAATTTGTATCGTTCTTTTTTTGAACTTCCACAACTTCAGGAAAAAATGGGTGTGGAGTCCCGAGAAAGAAAATCAAAGCGAAAAGCACCTCATACCCAGTGTGAAGCATGGTGTGATCTCTGATGCTGTAGGGATACTTTTCTTCCAAAGGCCCTGTTTTTTGTTTAAATACATGGTTCCATGGGTTCCATCATGTACCAGCAGATACCGGATGAAAATCCAAAATCCTCAGTCAGGAAACTTAAAATGGGCCGTGGCTGGACCTTCCAGCAGGACCGTGATCTGAAGTTCACCTCATAACCAACCCAAGAATGATTCAGAGATTACAAAATTAAATTTCTGCTGCGGCCATCCCAGTCACCTGACCTAAACCCCACAGGACATTCTGCACAGAAGAGTCCACAAGTGTGGACCTCAGAACCTAAAGGAGGTGGGGAGTTCTTGTGTGGAGGTATGGTCTCAGATCTTCTTCATCTCTTCTCAAACCATTCGGACCTCCTTCACCGAGGTCAGACCACGTTGTTGAATGTTGGTCCGTACCTCCACCCCGAGCCTCTCAAACGGACTCATTAGGTCGCCCGTTTAGTGAGGACATGCAGCAACTGGGATATTTCAGATTCCAGAAATTGCACACAGACACTGGCATCATGGTGCTGAGCGTTTTCATGCTGCAACACGAGGCGATGGCGGCCGATGGACGCAACGACAAAGAGGCTTTGTTGTCCGGTGTTTATGCCTGCCCATACCATGAACCCCCACCAACAGACTCGCCTTTATCTTTTCTTTTTTCTTTTTTTTTAAAGGCTCTTACATTATTTTATGACAGTGACACCATGAAACAAAACAATTAATGAATTTCCTCAGAAACTCTCAGAACTAGAAATACCAATATAAACACCATAAATAACACTATATACACCATAAATATCACTATAAACACCATAAATATCACTATATACACCATAAATATCAATATAAACACTATAAATATCACTATAAACACTATAAACATCACTATAAACAATATAAATATCACTATATACACCATAAATATCACTATATACACCATAAATATCACTATATACACCATAAATATCACTATATACACCATAAATATCACTATAAACACTATAAATATCACTATAAACACTTTAAACATCACTATAAACACTATAAATATCATTATAAACTCTATAAATATCACTATAAACACCATAAATAGCACTATATATACCATAAACATCACTATAAACACTTTAAAGATCACTATTAATACTATATACATCACTATAAACACTGCAAACATTATAAATATAACTATAAACACTATAAACATCACTATAAACACTTTAAATATAACTATAAACACTATAAACATCACCATAAATGTTTTGAACATCAATTTAAATGTCCCCTATAAACACTATTCACTATTAATACTATAAACATCACTATAAACACTATGAACATTATAAATATCACTATAAACACTATAAACATCACTATAAACACTTTAAATATAACTATAAACACTATAAACATTATAAATATCACTATAAACATTATAAACATCACTATTAATACTATAAACATCACTATAAACACTATAAGCACTATAAACATCACTATTAATACTATAAACATCACTATAAACACTATAAGCACTATAAACATCACTATTAATACTATAAACATCACTATAAACACTATAAACATTATAAACATCACTATAAACACTATAAATGTCACTATACCCACACTTATACACTTTTACCAGAAACGAAAGCGTTCAAACTTAGTTTAGTGGTTTCCATCTCACTTCCGCGTCGACAGCTGCGTGTGACGTCTTTATTATTAGATATATAACGTGACACAAAACATCAGGTCTCAGAAAAACGGAGCAATGAGAGCGTCGGTGTGAAGTATCCCCTCCATTTTTGTTTGTAACTTTTAGTACACCTGTGTACAAATCAAGATGTTTAATCAGCAGGAATCAGGTAAAAAAAGTGATTAAGACGTTTCTTGTTATACATCAGAACAATCTCCCCGGTTTAGTCTTCCTCTAAGTCTTCCTCAGTCGTGGTTCTGCAGGTGGATGCTGGGTTGGCGGTGGGTGGCTGAAAATACATGCGGAGCAGCAGGCGGTGGGAAGACATGGGAGGTTGTCCCAGCTCAAGCAGACCACCAATTAGGAACAGGTGTGTTTGGTTGCCAGTGAGGAGGACGAGGCACGTCGTGTGCGTCTGCAGCGGCGCACTCCGCTCGTCCGCCTGACACACCTGACACACCTGGGAAACCCTCCCCTCATTTACGTCAGCTGCTGTCCAATCCGCCGTCTGCCTTTCAGCTGAGGACTTCCAGCAGGAAGGGTGTTCTTACATCAGCACCTCTCCTCTTGAGACTTTGGACTCGCAACCGTCCCATGAAGCGTCAAAACGAGGACCTTGTCAGGTGGACGCGTGCAAAGTTTGATTGACATCTCACACGCAGCCTTGTGATGACACACTTCCTTCCTTTTCTGCACAGTCGTTGGATGAAATCTGGATTTTGAAAAAGCCTTGATCAAAATGCAGGACGTCGTTTTAGAATGTGGGACATGTCGACAACGGGGGGACGACAGGTGAATATGCGTCGCAGTCCTGTACACCTAGTCGCCCCCTCCCTCCATGTCCCTCAGGTTCAAACTAGTTCAATATCAGATGGAATATCTGACTAAGAAAAACGTTTGACATAGTTCTTAAAGTATTATTATTTTTCTACTTTAACAAAAAAAAACATTTTTAAAAGTGGGACTCACGTGTCGGAGGGGACAGCGAATGCACCGCCTCCTCTGATTGTTGGAGAAGCAGCTGCAAACAACATGATGATGTTGCGGTCGCCGTGGCGACAAAACAGAAGACGTGAAAAGGAAAATATTTGGGAAGACGCCGTCCGTCATTCAACGAGGACTGGAGGTGAGATTTGAACTATCTGCGGCAGTATGCTGACTTACACTGGCCTCAAGGAACACACTGTTTACCGATGCTAGGCAACGCCATCATCATCATCATCATCAACATATCAAACACCTTCGGAAATGATTGGGAAGTCCCCCGATGTGTCCGTGAGCTGATTAGAAGGTGTCAAACTCCATGAACTCCATAAACTCCTCATACTACCAGATGATATGAACTCAATTTACAAATTTTCTCGCAAAAGATCTGATTTTTGTCCGTAACCTCCGAGTGGAGCCGCGCTCCTTCACCTCCACCGGAGCCAGTTGAGGTGACTCAGGCATCTGGTCAGTATACCTGCCTTTGTAGATGTTTCTATATGAAGTCCAAGTGGGAGGAGACCCCGAGGTAGAACCAGAACATTCATCCGACCTGGGAATGTCTCAGGTTCGCTTGGGATGAGCTGGAGAGTGTCTCTGGGGAGGGGGGAGGTCTGGAATATCTTTCTTAGCCCTCTTCCTCCGCAAACCAATCCTGGATAAGAGGAAGACATTGAATGCACAAATGAATAAGCTGAATATGTTTATGGACCAACAAGCCTTTTACTGTAGGTCATGGGCCAGAGAGGTGGTGCATCATGTAGTTTGACAGGTGGTCTGAACCACCTGTTCAGACCACCTGTCAAACTACATGACCCTGATTATCCTATTCAGGTCATGGGTTGGGGATTAAACATCCATTCCAGCAGGAAATCTAAAGTCAAAAGTTCACCTCTTTTTCAACTGTGGGACTTTGAGGGAACCCAAGCAAACACGGGGATTGGGTCCCCAAGTCAGAACTAATGTATTTTGATCAATTCTAAAGATCTGTAGATGTTCCTGGTTGATCCAGCAAAAAAACAGACACTGGAACTTCAATAACCCCCCTTTGAATAAAGTTAAAGTCTGAACGATCGATGGATCGGGGTCAGAGAAAAGAAATACCGTCCAACAGAGGATTGATCCAAAAAGAAAAGAGTCCAAATGAAACAATAGAATCCACGACTTAACCGTGAGAAGCGGGAAGAGCCGGGCTAGAATTTAACAAGATTAAGAAGAATAAGATAAAATTAAGCTGGACTACGGTGACTTTTATTTACAACCAATCATCATCTTTGCGCCTACGCTGAACAATTACATCTGACATTGAGAAAATAATATAAAATAAGCCGTCTCAAGCCCTGTTGTCCCCTCGTGACACATCGCTCCCTCAGTGCGCTGAGCAGAGACACTGAAGTGGATGAGAATCAGGACACACCAACAATTCCAGAGTATTTGAATAATACTGAGATAGTTTATTGGAGTTTTTGGTAGGCTTAGAGGGTAGTAATAGTTCTTAAATGAATGGGGGATTCTGTATGAAATTATCCTCACTGATACAATCTGCTTCCTGGACATTTTACCAATTAGCCATAACATTATAACCCCTGAGTGAAGACGTGAATAAAACATCACACACCTCATTTCTGTAAGCAGACAGTAAACGTGTAAGGCATACATGGAAGAATATTACGCGGTATATGTACTTGACATATTTTCTTACATCAGAGATGTATACTGATCGGCCATTATAATGTAACCACCAACAGGAAGTCAGACTACCTGCTCGCACTGGTTATCTGTCGGTAGGTGGGATACATTTTATCCTGAGGTTGATGCTGGAAACAGGAAAAATGACTAAGTGTGAGGATCTGAGAGACTTTGACAAGGACCAGATTGTGATGGCTAGACGACTGGATCAGAACATCTCCAAAAACTGCGGGTCTTGTTGGGTATTCCTGTTCTGGAGTGATTAGAACTTACCAAAGTGGTCTGAAATGGACTGCTGAAATGGAACCGGGGTCATGAGTGTCACATTGATGATAGCCTGTGTTGTTTCCACAGAAGAGCTACTGTAGCAGAAATAGCGACTTAGTGCCTTTAATTTGCATGTTTTGGCAACAAAAAAGAGGAACTACACAAAGTTTAGCAGGTGGTTACAATATTTTGGCTGACTGTGTAACTGAAAAGCATTCAAAACACGGGGGGAAGTCAAGAACTGCCGAATGCATAGATCTCCGTGTTTTCTCATGATTGTCAACATAATTATGTTACTAATTTTGAAGAGGGGAAAAGATCATGGATTATCCTCTGTGCTAAACCAATACACATATACCAGGTTTTTTTCTTCCTTTAGGGATTAATCTTATCTCATCTCGTCTCCTCTTTACACACTAATCTAAATTCCAACAGGACTTGTTCCCCACCAAAGTGTGTGCCCTCCGGGGTTCTGTTGAAATATGTGAAAATAGAAAAATCAAGGATCCACCCCCTTATTAGGTACCATCCCAAAAATCCATTCTTGGGTCACATGATCAACCCTCCCAGCAATTTACGGAAAAATCCATCATGCCGTCTTTTGTGATCCTGCGAACAGACAGACAGACTAACGGCGGTGACAGATTACCTCCTAGGCGGAGATGTACGCAATCCAAAGGTTCGGTCGTAAATCCCAGAAGGGAAAAAGGAGACATGAGAAACTGAGGATGGAAGACTTAATGAGGATGATCTTTCATAAAATTGATTGATAAGTGGGCGGGGCTTCTATATGTTTTGAACTTTTGTTTGCCGGCGCTGAATTACCATGGCGATGAAGTTAAGAAAGTGGTGACTCAATGGTGTAAGTCTGGAAACCCAGCGTTAACCACGAAACTTGAATATTCAAGCAGAGTATTCGAGCAGCGTGTCACTGCCTAGACGCCAAAAACATCAGAATGCTGACCTTTTGAAGTCCGTCATAAACAAGCCACAGGACGCCGGTTTATGGCAGAAGAGGAAAAGATTGAAAGAAGAACCCACTAAAGGAACATTCACATTTACGGTTTGCCAAACAGCACTTGGTCATTCAATGAAGCAAGGTCAGAGGTCCGCTTTCTCGCAACAAACATCAAAGCTGGGTGATTCCTAGCAAGACAGAAAGCAATAGAGATAAGCACCTTCGAGCCACTTTGAAGTCTGGTGGTGGATCTCTGTGGTCCACCAGGACAATGATCTGAAGCTCACCTCAACATCAACCCACGAACGGGTCAGAGGTCACAAAATAAATGGTCTGCTATGACTGTCCCAACTGATCAAACCCAACAGAACATCTGTGGGATGAGGGTCCACCAGTGTGGACCTCGGAACTTGAAGGAGTTGGAGAGTTTCTGTGTGGAGGAATGGACTCAGATCTTCTCCATGTGTCCTCAGACCTCGTCACAGACTACAGGAGGAACCTCAGGGCGGTTGTTGTGGCATTAATTATGGCAGCCATGATTTAGATAAAAAAATATCTGTTTTAGGTTTTGATTGTACGTTTGTTTGTTTTTTACATTTTGTAAAATCAAACAGCAGATTATAGACGTATGTATGTTCTGGCCCAGCGCCGATCTCCACACTCCATTTGGACCAACCTTTTTTTTAGGGCCTATGCTAAGATTTTCCACAATGGCATGAATCCAGGATTTACGCCTGTAAACTCGCGCCGTTAAAACAAACGCTCGCAAATTTGTAGCCTTTACCTCCGGACGTCTCCTTCCTCATCCTCGTCTCCTTGAAGGCACAAGAACTTCCCAGCTTCACTGCTTCACTCTGTAAGCAGTGGATTCCAGTACCAACAGGTCCAGATGCAAATATCACGACGTAAATTCTGCGTCTCGGTTTGGGGGCTGTGTATTAGCTGGAGTTTAGTACTTTAGGAACTTTACTTGAGCTTTGAAAAAGGAGGGTCTCTTCTTTTTTTTTACAGCCCCCTCTAGCTACAGCGATTCAGTGCTGTTTTATAGTCCAATAAAATTATCTTTACTGTGTGAAAATTCAGGAAGTCAGTCTGTAAAATCTGTCAGTTTCCTTTATTTGAGCCAAACTCTTTCATTAGTGGTGAGTGGCGAAGTCGTTCCTGGTCCTGGATCTGACTACTGACTGCAGTCGAGTAATCCAAATACTGTACCTGGAACTCATTTTCAACTCGACCCAGAAAGATCGATCTAACATTCCCTCTCCATCCGGTCGTATCAGGTCGGTTGGACAATAGGTGACTTTTGACCTATGACCCCAGGTGCCTGTGGCTGCGGCCTGGAGAGGCTTTAGGGACTGGTATATTAGTGTGTCCTGGCCTTTGACCGCCACCTGAAAAGAAGGCGAAGCACACAACACCTGGTCAGACACACACACACACACGCACATACCCACACACACGATATTCAACACACCCAAAGGCAGGAGTTTATTTCTCGGAGGATGTAGGTAAAGTAAACAAAACAACACAAGTTGTGTTTTTTTATCTATGATGTCTGTTTGTCTGCATGATTATGGAAAAACTAATTGACTGATTTGCATGAAATTTCACCCAGAGGTAGGTCGTGGCATGATCTACAGATGATTACATTTTGGTGACTTTACCTCATGACCTCACGACATGAGGTCATAGTAAAGTTTTTCTTAACCACGGTGAGACAGGCCACTAAATGGACTGGTTTTTGCAATAACTCATATATTTATTGACGGACTACGTAGAGGTAACTTTTGTCATATCTCAAAGGTGATTAAATTTGAATAACATTACGTCATGATGTCTCAAAGGGATGGCATTCCACCTTTTCCTAACCCCCAGACTTTTTTTTGGCAACAACTCAATTGTTGACAATGGATTGTTTCTTTGTATGTATCCGTTGAATGGTGAAGTGATGACATCACAACAATCCTCTGTCAGTTTGAGATTGGATTTTAGGGTCGTATGAGTTTTTTCAAAGCTTTGAATGGTCTGTGTGTATCTTTGATATGATAAACCCTTAAGAACTTAATCACTGCAAAAACAATCTTTCAGTTAAACAGTTTTTATTTTTATATTAATTGGATGATATTTCAGTTCGAGGTTCAGTTTTCCAGTTCATCTACGTTCAAGCCTTCACCTCTGGTCATGAGTGACCAAAAGATTGAGGTGAAGGATATAAGTGGCTGAAATTAGCCGCCACTGTAGGCGGGCTGGGTTCGCCCTTAGAGATAAGGTGGGGGGCTCAGACATCCAGAGGGAGCTCGGGTGGAGTCGCTGCTCCTTCACCTCGAAAAGGAGTCACATGAGGTGATGCAGGCATCTCATCAGGATTTCTCCAGGACGCCTCCCTTTGGAGGTTTTCCAGGCGCGTCCGACTGGGAGGAGACCCCGACCTTGGTGGGCGGGGCTTATAAATCTTATTTGGCCTGATAACGCCTTCGGGATCCCCAGGATGAGCTGGATAGTGTTGCTGGATATATTGAAAATATGATTTATTATTATAATGACTTTGAGAGTCCTATAATTGTTGTGTGGATGAAAACTACCGCAGACGGAGAACGTCTGCATTCAAAGAATCCTCTATGAAGCACAGCGTCTGCAAACACGTAGACGCTGTATTTCATCACAGCTAAGCACCAGCAGACAGGTTTTATCTCCACGCACGCACACACACACACACACACACACACACACACACCCACACACACACACACACACACACACACACTTCTACGTTGATCCTGGTGTTTTGAACTGATTAACGCTCCAGTCGGAGCAAACATGTAATCAAACCTCCAGTGAGAGAGCTTCCTGCAGGATTACCAGCCCGGCCGTTCAGAGAGATACGGCGTCCTTGTGTTGAGCATGAGTTTGTAGTGACCTTCCAAGATTTGTGCTGATACCCTCTGAGGGTCACGCAGAGTTTGAAAAATACTGGATAAATAAACTCCTTCTACTCAGCATGGGTTTAATGGTAGGTTCCCATTAAAGCCCCGCTGGAGACCGGCCCAAAAATGGCGCAACCAAACCTCCCTGGGTGGCCTTGAGAAACTCCCCGAGGGTGAAATGATTGGTTGGTTCTCCACCACGCCACAAACAGTAGTTCTCCAGGCGGAGATAAGATCTAATTGCAGCCTCGGAATGATTAATCAGAATCCCACATCGTTTCTGCTCCGACGTGCCGTCGGCGTCTCTGTTTGTACTTGACGGGGAAACCAATAAATAGATCGGTAACACTTTGTGGCGAGGGTGCGTGACTTATCCTGAATTTCGTGCTTGGACACACTTGCGGCGGTTTAACCTCGTTTGAGTTATTAATGATGCTCTTTGATGAAAACCAAACATAATTTTACTACTCCTGTTGATCCCACGCATATTTGATACGACTGTCAGACTGATAGCAGTAGGAGAAACCTGTGAAAAAGAAAAATTAGTTTAATTGATTTAACAGAATTTGCAGGAATCCCCGAGAAACCTCGGCCATGAGCCAAAATCTAACTCTAAATCTACTTTGGTTTTTTTTCTCTCATTCTCTTCAGGTGTTCAGCACCTTGTTTTATTCACATTTTTTCCCCATTAATGTCTGAGTTATTGCCAGCCTCTAACTCTACTGACAACTCCTGCAGACTTTCTGAGCATCTCTCAAACACTCTATAGCCTGACCCTTACACTTCAGCGTCTCTGTTCAGCTCACTGCTCCCCACCCAAAGAAAACGACAAAAGTAAAAAGGTATCATTAACGGTAACAGTTTAAAGGTGGTGCCTCACCAAATTGTGAAGTCAATACTTCAAACGGCTTATTGTATTTATTTTGTATTATTTTATTTTTTATGAACGTTTTCATTCCATAATAGAGCTCCGCCCATACCTGACCACGGAATATTTTTAAAGGACGATGAAGACTGTCAGACTGTCTGAATTATCAACAAAACAAAGTCTATAGCTGGAGGGTAAATCTGTTTTTTTTATAAATGAATTTAAAAACAGATGTAGGCGTTTGGAGAACGTTCATATCAGAGATAAACAAGCGTAACGTAGTAAAGAGAGGAGCCGTTGGTGCACCAGGTCAGGGAAAGGTTCTTGACCTACTAAACAGTTTCTGAAAGCGGAACTATTATTTGGAGAGGAGCTGAAAAGCAGACAATATTAGCAAAACCGTAATATATTGAAATGTTATTTTTCTCCGGACGCCGTGAGGATTCTTGCATGAAGTCACGATGAGTCATGAACCCTCTCCATAGTGTGACCCGAGTATTTACATATCAGCAGCTGGACGCTCTGAGCACACCTCTGTGTTTACGTGATTTTGTTTCACAGATAGACGACAGTCGGACCGAACACTCAGAGCGCTTCAGAACACGAGCCAGAACCCAACCATGACCCGCCCACGTATTTCACCTAAACACATGTAGACTACAGCGGCTGGATCAGTCCAAGACCTGGAGTGGCGTGATTGGGAAGAACGGCCTGCCTGATCTGAACCCTATCGGTGTTCCGTTATTGGACATCTGTGCTAGTCACAAACTGTCCACAACGAAAACACCATGTTCAAACATAAGGGGTCCACCAGTGATCTTGTCTCCAGGACACCCTAGGTCGCAGATCGATGGTCGACTTTGGAGTCGTATCAGCTGATCTGCGGCCGCATGTTTTTGGACACTAGGGTGAAGAAAGGTCAACTGATCACTACCTGGTGGTGAGATGGATCAGATGAATGGGGGCGAGGAAGCTGGACAAACCTGGTAGGCCCAAACAAATAGTGAGGATCTTCTGGGAGCTGGTCTTGCCGAGGACCCTGTCAGGATGGTCATCAACTCCAAACCTCCAGCAGAGTTTCAACCGCGTTCCAGGGGAGGCGGGGGACATGGAAACTGAGTTTTTCATGTTCCGTGTTCCCATTGCCGAGGTCGGTGAGACCATGGAAGAAGATTTCTGCTCAGAAAGAAAGAAGAGAAGAGAAGAGAATAGAGGAGAGAGCTGAACCGAGAGGCAAAACCCTCGATTTACCGCTCCATCTACGTTCCGACCCTCATCTGTGGTCATGAACTGTGGGTGACGACCGAAAGAATGAGATTGCAGATACAAGCGGCTTAAATGAGTTTTCTCAGCAGGGTGTCTGGGCTCAGCCTTAGAGATAAGGCGAGGAGCTCAGATATCCGGGAGAGGCTCAAAGTAGAACCTCTGCTCCTCCTCATCCAGAGGAGTCAGTTGAGGTGGTTCAGACATCTAGTCAGGATGCATGTCCATCTGGGAGGAGACCCTGGGTTATATATATGTATACATATATAATATGTATACATATATATAAACATTTATAGATATGTATATATGTATATGTATATGTATCTGTATGATACGGCAGATGGTTATAATGTTGTGGCTGATCAGCGTTTACCCTAAAAGCGTAGGATATGTAGGATCCATGTCAGGGTTGTGCTTCATACAAATTACAGAGTAGATTTACAAGATGATCCTCGTGCGTTCCGTCTGATTTCACATTTGGAACGATAATTACTTTGACAGCGTAAATATTTCATTGGCGTTTGTTCGTTTGTGAGCCGACGGAACAGAACCGACCCCGATCCAGGTTGGACGAATCCTCCCATCACCAGATGTGGAGCGGCAGGAGGCTGTGCAGTAGGTACAGGATGTGTGCAGCGTGTGTGAGGTTAGGAATTTATTTATATTTTTTACAAGGCTGCAGAGCAGATGTTTATGAACTGTAAAGATTCTGCAGACCTTCATGTTCTGGTGCAGGTGTCTAATCAGCGTACAGAACAGAACAGAATGTCAACAGCAGAACCCAGTGGGTGATAAAACGGATCTGCTCGGCGTCCTCCTCCCAATGTTCACCGGTGCCTAGGAAATAAACACCTCAAAATCATCATCGTCACCTCAAAGTGGGACGGTTCTGGTGGTGGGTCGGGTTTAATGTCATGAAGGTGAGCCTCACCTTAACCCGACCGGAACACCGCGGTAACACAAGTCACACAACCATGTTAGAAAGGTCAGCGCTTTTCTTTTACTCGGGTTTTTCCGAACGAGGGATATCCATTCTCAACTGAAGGAATGTCGTATTGTATATCAGCCATAACATTAAAACCATCCAACCCAACTACCGCCGCCACCGCCGCCGATCCTTTCCTGTCAACGCGATAACTCAAAAGCTACTTCATGGATCGTGTTTAAATTGTTTTAACCGCATAGACGTTAGTGTGAGGAAGAACTGGATTGATTTTCAGGAAAGGTCGCTTGTATAGTTTTATCTCCAAAGGATTTCGGGCCGTAACTTCTCAACCGTTGTTCCGATTTAGTCCGAATTTGGTGAAGATGAATCGCCTCAAGGAGTTTTATCTTGTTTATATCATTCATTACTCGGCTGGTGGCGCTAAGTGTATCGAAAATACGTTTTTTTTACATAAATTCTGTCCGTTGGTCCGATTCAACCCAAATTTATGTTTTTCTCATGTTTTACCCCAAATGTTAATATTTTACTCTTTAGGGGAGCCTTTTAATGAAAAACAGTGAAATAAAAAAAATCTCCTTTAATTTGAGGAGAACAATCAGGGGGATTTCTTACACAATGCAGGGGATTGGGGGCTTTTTTTTAGATAAAATGTTCCACTTTGAGTGACTGTGATCAGTCATGTCATATAAACGCAGATATTCTATTCAAACGCTCTCGTGGCCATATTATAATCCTGGGTTAGAAAGACTGCATCTGTTAGGTTTAATAAAGCCAGATAACAGAAATCCTGGTTATGTTGAACTCATTAGAGAGACGTCCACCCTGAGGATCTGGCTACAAACCATCCAAGTGTCCAAAGTGCTTTTGCCTGAGATTCTGCTCCTAATAATGTGAGGATTAAGTACATTCTTAAATCAAATAAAGTTTTATTATTCGGTAAAGCTACTGTACCCAATCATGTTTCAAATCCATCATGTGTGTCTCTGGTATGTGGTGCCAGAATTCTTTGGCCCCGACAATTCACCGCAATTCAAGCGCCGTGCAAAAGGATTCCTTCAGGCGAGTCGGAGCAGGAGGGAACCCACACACGCACACACACGCACGCACGCACACACATGCACACACACACACACACTTGTTAGAACATTCTCATATGTATATATACACACAGATGCACTGTCTGGAACTATCGGGAATATCACAGGAAACAGGCCAATTAAGCCGCCTCCGAGAGAGAGACGGGGAGAAAGGAGCCAAACCCATGTGACTAAATTCCCACAGCCACCAAAACATGCCCACACACCCACACACACACACACACACATGGACACACACATGGACACATAGCCTTCTTGTCGTACACATTTACAAATACAGCTTTTACCAGCACTTGACTTGCAATGTCCAAATTACAGCAATTCAATTCTGAAAATGATAAATCGGTTATAAACTTTATTTAGTGTCTTAAAAGCACACACACACAGACACCCCCCCCCCCCCCCACACACACACACACACACACACACACACAAACCCTCTCTCCTGTCAGGACTGGGGTCGAAGGGCTGTCATTAGCCCCGTGGCACTCAACCATGGAGGATTAATGTCACAGTGGCTTTTCATGATCTGCAGAGGCCGGTGTGTGTGTGTGTGTGTGTGTGTAGGTGTGTGTGTGTGTGTGTTTCTGGGTGTGTGTGGGTGATTGCGTGTGCATGTGTGTCTGACAGAGGGAGATCAACCTCATTGCAAGCACACACAATGACTCCCCTAAAGGTTTTGCAGAGCTTTTGAGTGTCCAGTTGCTCGGTTGCTATGGTAACCAGCGGTGGTGGTGGTGGTGGTGGTGTTGGGGGGGTGGGGTGGAGTTTGAGGGGGGTCGACTGATGCAGTGTAAGGTAACCAGATGAGCTACTGGAGCAGCCAGTTGGATTTGACACAACATTGTACATGAGGCAGGACTTGATCACTTCCTGTTACCTTACCTCCTTCTGACGCCGACACCTCCCAGAATCCTCCTCTTTAAAAGTCCGCCAAACTTCCACTGATGCTGGTTTCCACAGAGTAACAGTTTGTGGTGTTTGTTCTCCGTGTGGGAACCATTTAAAACAACATATCTATTATTGTTATCCGGCATATCTGCTCTGAAAAAGTGATGGGTTCCTGACCCAAGCCCAAACCCCTCCAGCAAGTTTGGTGGAGGTCCATCAAGTAGAACCCCCGTCCCCCCTAACCCAAACCCTGACTCCATACCAACACCACTAATAATTATTATTATTAGAATGATAATAGTGAATGTCATCAGAGCATGATTAATAGCTTTTGGTGAAAGTCTCACACGGCTGGAACTCTAGGAGGAAACTTTTTTTGTTTGTTGATTTTCTTCCGCTGCTTTGCTCCGCCTCCCTGAATGACGCGAGGAAGAGCAGGATGAAGGAGAAGGATTAGTCTTTTCTGACACGTTCTGATCCTGGAGAATCCTTTAAAAAAAACAAAAATACCCCAACAACCATACACTGGTCAGCCATAACATTATAACATCAGAATAGTCGTTGATCATCTGGTTACCGTGGTTACCAGATGACGTGGAGGAGAGGTGTGAGTATCTGACAGATCTGGATCCAGTAAAGGAGCTACTGTGACATTAGTTTTAATGTTATGGCTAGTCGCTCTAAACCTTTTCCAATTTTTGTATTTTTTTTTTTGTATGAATGGTATGATACAGGTAATGCAGATTTATCCCATCAAAGAAAGACCCCCAGAAGGAAGTTAAGTTAGGGGGGGGGGGGGGGGGGGGGGTTGGATGGGTGGGGGGTAAGGGGGCGTTGGGGGTTAAGAAAGAAAAATGGAGAAATTTGACTGAGGGGCATTTTCCAGGTGTTGCATGCTAGCCTCGCCCACCTTTCTCCCGCCACGCCCCCTTTCCCCCGCAGGTCCAGGTTGCAGGCGTTCCAACAGGGGGCGGAGGGGGCGGAAAGGGGGGAAGGAG
Organism: Lophius americanus; assembly: GCA_037951165.1. NCBI lineage: Eukaryota > Metazoa > Chordata > Actinopteri > Lophiiformes > Lophiidae > Lophius > Lophius americanus. Next base: position 1,535,346 of record JBBDHG010000264.1, on the reverse strand, counting down.
GAGGAGGAGGAAGGGGATCCGACACGCTGCTGCTGCAGCTCCAGGACAGACTTGAGTCACGCTCGCAACCCGCTCACAGCAGAGTCCAGATCCAGATCCCTTCACAGGGACCAGCAGCCTCACCTGACCGGAGCGTCCGCGCGCACACAGGATGTCGGAGCTGTCCGTCAACGAGCACCTAGAGGGGATCTTATCAGACTTCGAAGGTACGTGGTGAGAGATACCGGGGGGCTTTAGTGGGCATTAAACCCCGAGCTCGTGACTGCAGGCTGTTCTGCTGCACCACCGAGGAGAAGCTGAAGATCTACTCTCATGCTGGAGAGTCCTTACATTCTCTACTTGAGTTAAGTAGTGCCAATCTTAGGAAGTACTCCATTACAAGAATGAAAAACCTCACTTAGGTTCAAATGTTTGGTTTTACCATGAAAAGTAATAAGAGTATCAAAGTACAAGAACTTGTTGCAGTGAAAGGATCCCTCTACTTTTTCCTTTATATTTGTAGTACTGCATTAATGTGTAATCCCTTTACTGCTCTACATGTGAAAGAGAGAGGTAATCTAACTACTTCAGATACTCTTCAGCGTTTTAATCTGTATTCAAGAGCCAGGATATCCATGTAGTCGAGTATAAAGTAGCATAAAACAGAAGGATTCCTATACAGTACTGCACAAAAGTATTCAAACTCTTACTTATGTACTGCACTTCATTACTGCAGTATCATTTATGGTGAAATCCAAGCAGCTGCGTTGACCGTGTACTGATGACCACAGCTTACCCACATTTTAAAGATTACGGTAAATCACCGTTAAATAACAGATATCTTGTAAACAACTTTAGGAGGATGTTAAATGAAATGGCATTAAATTGCAAAATATATATATATATATTTACTTTTTACCTTCAATTCAATAACACTGTACAAATATATATTCTATAAAAGTTTTTAAATGTATATATGAATAAAATCTGTCATTTTGACAAAATAATACTTCAATTTAATTTAATTTAAAAGTTTGAATTTTCATACTAAAACAGTTTGTTTTCAACATGTTGTGTTCATGAAAAAAACGAATATTTGCTGCTTATTCATTTTTTGGAAAATCTACTGCTGCTTTAAATTTTACGGTATTTAACTGTTGTTATGTCTTTAGTGTAACTTCTATGGGAAAAGTTTTAGTGTTTGTTATTTTACACGTTTACTTCACTACATCTCAGCGGTAAACACCATCGAGCAGAAACCGTGATCAGCCCAAAACAAAACACTGATCAGCCATATCATTATAACCACCTGCCTGATAGGTCCCTACATCTACCTCCAAAAGAGCTCTGACCCAGCTCTGCTGTGGTATCTGGTACCAAGACGATAGTAGCAGATCCTTTAATGGTTCCTCCATGGATCAGACATTTTAGTCCAGTACATCCCACAGATGCTGGAGATGATTGAGATCTGGAGAATTCGGAGGCCAAGTCAACGCCTTCAACTGGTGTCAACAGGTGTCAGAGGAACATCCAGATGAATGGTCCCATGTTTGGACCCAAGTGGACCCAAGAGTCATCGGACCAGGAAACCTTCTTTCATTGCTCCATTGCTTATGCTAACCTGTCCACCTGCAGGGACCCTTGCTAGAGGTCATGGGTCAGCCTGGGCACTCTGCAGTTATGTGTCTCCATACAAAAAACCCACTTTGATGCTACTGTGTGTCCTGACACCTGTCAGAACCAGCATTAACCCTTTCAGCAGTTTGTGCTACAGTAGATCTTCCCTGGGATCAGACAACATGGGTTAGCCTTCACTTCCCACGCTGGGCATCGCTTGTTGTCCATTTTTGGACCACCTTGGAAGGTACTAACCACTGCATGCCAGGAACACCAAACAGGACCTGCAGCTCTGGAGATGCTCCGACCCGGATGTCAAAACCATCACAATCTGGTCCTTGTGAAAGTCTCTGAGTTTTACGCCTTACTCGTCCATATTTTATTGCAAAATCATCTTCAGGGCAAAATATTCAACTATTACCTATTGGTCAGTGGGTGGGTGGGACCCTTTGTCCCACCCACCTACCGGTAACCAGACAATAAATGTTATTCTGGCTTCACCTGTCACTGGTTGTAATGTTACGGTTGATCTGCATTCCTAAATGGCTGTAATGAACCCCACCGAAGGGTTGATACTTGGAGGTCTTGGGGTCGTCTCCTCGTGTGGGGTGGTCTCCTTGTGGGTTAACTTCAGACCTTCGATGAATCAAGTTATCGAGTGAAGGATGAATAAATAATCAATAATCGGTTGCCTCAATCGTTACCGTGGGGACGTTAATGCGTCTAAAACACTGAGTTCAACAGCTTGTGGCGTCCGTTTAGCTTTGTTTTTTTCCCCGAGCACATGAGCGTTTCATTTTATAGCGAGGCATTCTTTGAATCACTTAGAAGTGTTTTGTTTTAAGTGGGACCCGGGTCCGTAATTACTGGGGTCTGATGTAGAACAGCCCGGGCAGGTAGGAGACGAGAACTAAGAACTAATGACACAGTGTAAGCGGAGCCTTGAAAAGCTTTCTGTGTGCAGGGGGGGGGGGGGCATCATAGGACAATCGTGTCTCTCAGCAGCAGTAAATTCAGCTCTGAATCATCTGGCTGTGCTTCACAGACTGTTGGTCTCCACCAGAGCTCCGCTGATCCTCGCTGAATTATATCCCCGAAAAAACCTCGAGACGTTACGGAGTCGTCATCGCCGCCGCTACACGGCGTTAACACTCGAAGTCTATTTCATGGATCCTTGTCAAATTTTGTGACCCCCCCTCCCCCCATCGGCCTTGGTACGAGGAAGAATTGGATTGATTTGGGGAAAAGTCAGTTGCATATTTCCGCCACTAGGGGAGCATCTTCTACAGACGTTTTCAGGCCATAATTTCTCCACTTTTGGCCTAATTAACTTAAAATGTGGTGCATATTAATCGAAGGGATGATATTTATCTTGTTTACATCATATTTTACGCTAATAGTTTATATTTCACTATGGAACTTTTTCTTTTCTTCTTTTTTACAAAGATCTCTTTGTTTCGAACAAAACATTGATACCATTTGTCAGATTTAGTCTGAGTGCGTTTCATGGAATGTAAGGAGAACTAAATTGTATTTGTCATATTTTACTGTAATCGTTCATATTTAACTGATATGGGGCTTTTTTTGCAAAATACTTTCTTTTCTTTTTTTTTACCGTTACTTCCCAACGATATGTCGGATTATGTTCTGCCTCATATGAAGAGCTCTATCTTGTATATCTATTATTCACCTATAATAGTTATTATTTTACCCATTAGGGGGAGCTTTTAATAGAAAACGTTACATGTCCAAATTGTACATTAATTTATCTCGTATGAATTGACACAAATATTTTAAACGCAGCGACTTCAAAACAGTCCCGGTCTGGATCGTAGAATCATTTATTCAATGCAACTTTGAAATATTTTTCACATATTTAGACGGTCAGATAGGCGAAAAGTCCCTTCCGCACACGCACTCTTTGTCTTCTGGGCACTTGTCGGTGCCCAACTCAGCGAAGCATTATCGGCACGTTACGTTTGATGCCCTTCCTGACACAACCCTCCCATTGGAGCGAAGGACGTTACTATATCTTGGGGTCTTGTTCGCGAGAATCGGCAGTAATTTGGCGTTGTGTTGGTCGGTCGTGGTGAAGATGGAGCTAAACCTGGAGGTTAAAGCTCTGGGTTCCGACCCTGAGGAATTGTCGGGGCAATGTGTTTTTAGCTAAAACGTAATATAATCCAGGCCTTCATCTGTTATCCAACCCTCATGAACATGACATTTGTAAGCCTGACCCTGCTTCTACATGACCTCTATGTAGGAATAAGTGTTCTGACATTCATTATCTGTTGACACATCTGACGGAACTGATCCAGGGAGTGACCCCAAACTACATCCAATGCATTCAAGAGAAAAACCCGGCTTTAACCCAAGAACGGCCTTTTTAAGTGAATACCTCAACACCTGGTTTTGCATTACAGTGTGGACAAAAACATCACACACACGACATCTGATCTGCTTGTCATGTGATAAACCTCTCTCAAACACGGGACCAGTGTTCTTCCACTGGACAGTATTGTTATGAAGTGAGCTTCCTGTCGCCTCACCCACTGTCATCACGAAGGCTATTTGGAATTTCAAAATAATCCATCAGAGGATACAGCTGCTGTCAGGGATGGTAAGAATATTTTTCAAAATGTGTTTGAAACTGACAGAGATTGTCAAAAAAAGCTTACCAAAACCGGCGGCGGCGGCGCAGAGAACCCATTTGACAAGCGTGAGTGTCTTCAGGGTGAGGACCGTGAGTTATGTCGGGGTGATCCGTCATGTCCAGGGAGCCTACAGGGACAGTGCAACAAAAGCTGCCCTGCCTTCTTCTCATTCTTACTTTCTTTCTACATTCCTGTGTTTGGACAGGTGTTGATCTGTGCCTCTAAACAAATTAGTGTAGCCCCTGGTTACAGACCGCCACCGTCGCTGCTTGAGTTGCCATTTGGACCGTCTAATCGTTGTCTTGAGGGACGATGAGTACTTTAAAAAAAAATGTAAGTCAAAGAAATCCATAAAGGAGAAACTGAAATGTCGCTTGAGATGAACCAGTTTCAGGTTCTGTTCAACTCAAGTGATGAATTTGTGAGACGCCGTGATGCCAAAGCCTAACTAGCACCGAGAGTCTCCAGCGTCACCCGTCCGGACGTCAGTAGGACACTGATGAAGAAGCGGAGGAAGAGGATCGTAGCATCCTCGCTCAGCCTCCAGATAAGGTTCTCAGGGTTGCCGGCGTTTTGTTTTTCAGACAAATCAGTGGCGCCACCACAAACTCAAAGCAGCAGTTTGTTTTTGCGTAAGAGTGACGCAAATTCTGCCTTGTGACAACGCCAAAATGTAGGTTTTCTGTTTGGGTTTAACGCAGAATTGCTATTTTTAATCTGTCCTCCCTATAGAGTTTAGATTAAGTTAATCTGGAACTTTTTGCTGTATCCCAGTTACCGGGAATTGGCACTGATTGATTTCAGAACCTCGTTAGAATTATAATAATGAATGATGATAATAACAATAACTGGCATTTATATGTTGCTTGGTGCAGAGTAGAACCATTTCTGAGGACTTGAGGGTCCCGTATAGAGTATAGGGATGAAGGAGGTCTATAAGGTACTGTGGGGCAAAAATGACTCTGAACGGTTCTCGGATATTATGCAGTTTGGGATTCCATTTTTAAGTGAGACAGTGGGCGCAGTGTACCTGATGGCGGGGGGGGTCAGGAGGACACTGGGCCTTCTGGGACAGAGGAGATTAGAAGAGGTCAGGGAGGCTAAGAACTGCCACTCCCAGTCCCTGTCACATCCTGGCACGGCACTCCAGCAGGGCGTGATCCCAGCAAAGATCAGAAAGGGTCCCATGACTTCCTGACCCAGTGACCGCACACACACTAATCGTCTTTGTACTATATCAAAAACAAAGTGTACGTCCCCCTGACATTCCAGACTGCGTTAACGCAGTGGAGCACAGCAGCCCACTGTGTTCCTGGAAAATGGTGGTCCTCACAGCTCCGTCAGAAATACTGGATGAAATAACGCCAGGGCTGTTGACAGTCACATCGCTCCCACTGGAAACCAAAACGTCTTCACTTCTTATTTCATGCAGATTAAAGAAATAAGAACCAAGTTTGACCCCGGTTCAGGTTTTTCTCCACCTTACTGCAAAACATACCAGTAAAGATTGTTGTCTTTTCTCTGTTTTGCACTTTGTAGACGGTCCCTAACCGCCTGGCTAGGGCGGTTAGGGACCTTTCCCTTTAGCCAGTGGCTGGTTTTGATGATACCGAGTCACATGTGTTCCACTACCGAGTCATTCTGAAACTGTTTGATTGACACGAAAGGTCCGCAGCAGTCACTTCCTGTGTACGGGCCGGGCCTTTCCCGCCACACCTGCCGCTTTCATATTTGTTTAAGGACTTATGAAGGACTTATGTGTCTCATATCTTTTCTGGGCCGCCATTGATTCGTCTACTCACATGAGACAAGTGTTGCACGCATACATTCCCCTGATCATAGGTGTTTCAGCGTAATCAGCATAAGTCCCTCTTTCCTGAACACACACACACACACACACACACACACACACACACACACACACACACGGACAGGTAGCGCTTGATGTGGGCCGCCATTCTTCCATAATGGATTGGTGTTTGGCAGAAATTGCATGCAGACTGCCTCCCGGGCAAACGTGTCTGAAGCTGTCAGGCCCTCAAGAGGTTCTGAAAACCACTGAGAGAGCCCAGAACAAAAAAACCATTACTGCAGGGAAAGTAGCGAAGTGAAGTGATCAGGAAAAAAGAACAACCTTCGACTTCAGTAAGGTGATGCGATCCTACATCCGTATTCATCGGGAGTGTTCATCGATTAGTCGTTAACAGGCGTTTTGATTGACGGGTAAGGGTACGGTCTAATAACTGGTGAAAAGAACCATTGTGCAGAATCCACTCCTCCGTTTAGCACGTGTGACGGAGGAGTGGCAGGAAACATATTTATGGAGTGTATCCTCTTCTCTGAGGATCGGGGAAGAAGCCGCGGAGAAACAGGTGGAGCGAAGCTTTAAATCACCGCTCTAATGTTGGCGTGCCGACACGTACAAAAGGTGAGCTCACGTTATCAAAGGCCGAGGAGGTAATGCTCATGCTGCTGTCAGACTCCCAGAGATCTAAATCTTCGTCTCCATGTGGGCCTCGGGTCTGCCGGTCTCCAGCTGAACCCAGACCGGTGAATCTGTTCTCTCTGCAGAACAGGATCCGGGTCGGTACAGCTGGACAGTGGTGGTCTAAAGGTCGGACAAGAAGCCGGAACTGTGGATGAGGTCATGGTGATGTCACTGCGGGTCCTGCATGGTGTTTAGTTACATAACTGTTAGTAGGTGTGTTTGGAGATGGTTTAAACCGGGGGTTGGGGGCCAAAATGAAAGTTCTACATCGAGGGGCCGATCAGGACTCAAACCGGCCATCTTTAATCTGAGCTATTATGACAATTTTATTATTATTTTCTTATATTTGTACTCGTTTATAGAATTACGAACAAACCAACTGAATACTAAAATAATCCAATTAGGGACTAAATTCAAAATCTATCGGCGTAACTTCTTTCTGTGACTCGTTCTCTGTCAGCAGAGTTTCACCCAATAATTTCCAATGAAAGGTTTTTATTCACAGGCGTCAACAACAACCAATAAACTACATTTTACAAGTAAATATGTATTACATCTAAAACCGATGTGTTTTTAAACACCAGGACATCATGAGACGTGGACGCACCTCGCCAGTTTAATTAAAACTTGTCTTCTACTTACTAATTTATGCGAGCGACTTACTAATACGTTTATTATTTATCCTTTTTTTTAAAAAAGTTTATTAACCATCAATCATGTCTCCTCCCCTTCTCCTCTAAGGATAAACAAATGTTCATCAGAGTGACTGGATGAACGCTGATAGAGAAGCGACGCGCTGACGCTACGGGTTGACGTGCCGGCTATTGCAGTGCATTCTGGGATTTGTAGTATCTGTGGTGTTTGTACTTTATACCAGCGGGCCAGTTATTATAATATTAGGTATTATATTGAGTTTGAGACGTCTGATTTAAACCAATCAGAGGGTCAGCTCTTATTCCAGACACCCTGGTTCTTACGACGGAACGAGTATGTGGTCCTTCGCCTTTCGACCCACTGACAGACTGACGACTCATTTTGACTGGCTAAGTAATTGCAGCCATGTTTACCTGAGCAGGAGGAAGACGGCCGCTTCTTTATCTGGGTACTTTTGAAAGAAATGCATTCAGGGAAATAAATGCATAATTACGACAATGACATCACCTGCAGCAGGAATAACGACTGCATCTCCAACGTCTGCAGCATTTATGCACGAGGTATAGCAAATCGGCTTCAAGAGTCCAGGTTCATCTAGTGAAACAGTCCAGGATCATACAGTGAAACAGTCCAGGATCATACAGTGAAACAGTTCAGGATCACACGGTGAAACAGTCCAGGTTCACTCAGTGAAACAGTCCAGGTTCATACAGTGAAACAGTCCAGGCTCATACAGTGAAACAGTCCAGGTTCACTCAGTGAAACAGTCCAGGTTCTTACAGTGAAACAGTCCAGGTTCACACAGTAAAGCAGGGTGTAATTACATTTAATCTCAGAACCTTTAAGACTCCTACGTCTGTGTAATTATTTTTTTTTAGACTTTGTGTATTTATGAGAAAAATATAAGTCCAACATCCTGCCGGTTTGTGTCTGTGTTTGTTTGTGTGTGTGTATGTATGGTGTATGTCTGTTTATTTGTGATTGTGTGTGTGTGGTATGTGTTATGTGTGTATGTATGTGTGTGTTATGTGTGTGGCGTGTGTATGTATGTGTGGTTGGTGTGTGTTATGTGTGTGGTGTGTGTTATGTGTGTGTGTGTGTGTGTGTGTGTGTGTCTTTTATGAGTCGTTGGGACTGTGTCATTTCCGTGGTAACGACACTGAGTGCTGCTGCTTGGAATGCTCCTTCCAGATGTGCTTTTAGTAAGTGGAAGTTGTTTTTAATGTGTTTGTTCATTTGTGTGTGCGTTCACGTGTCAATGCACATGCGGTCTTGTCTGTCAGAGTGTTCCACCTGTGTGGAATGTGCAGACGAGGGGGGCCTGACAGTGGACATGCCCAGACCCACAATCCCCTTGCAGTGTGTCCACACGACATCCTCGTTCTCGTCCTGCAGCTCCGAGAACAACTTCAATCTGACATGAACTCTAAACTTGCCATCTATCTATGTCTAGATTTGAGATTATTCATATTCCAACGTTCTCCATCCAGAACGTTTCAGGTGGAATACGAGGTGATCCTGTGGTTTGGTTGAACAGATAGTCTGGATTGGATCCAGGTTCCAACCCTAAGCCAATGCCTAGAGCTTGGTTCCAACCCTGACCTGTGGTCATGAGCTCTGGGTTTATTAATGGTTCTGGGTCTCAACCCTCACCTGTGGTCATGAGCTCTGGGTGTACTAATGGTTCTGGGTCTCAACCCTCACCTATGAGCTCTGGGTTTATTAATGGTTCTGGGTCTCAACCCTCACCTATGGTTATGAGCTCTGGGTTTACCAGTAGATTTTGGTTCTGATCCTCACATATGGCCATCTGTTCCAGGTCTGCCTGTAGATATGTGGTTCAACTCTCATCAAATGTCTTGAGCTCTGGATTTACTAATGGTTCTGGGTTCCAACCCTCACCTGAGGTCATGAGCTCTGGGTTTACTAATGGTTCTGGGTTCCAACCCTCACCTGAGGTCATGAGCTCTGGGTTTACTAATGGTTCTGGGTTCCAACCCTCACCTGAGGTCATGAGCTCTGGGCAGAGGCTGAAAGAATGGAATGACTGATAGAAGAATCTGAATCAGCTTCCTGTGTAGAGCGGCTGGACTGGGAGATTCTTTTTTTCCAGTTGAGTGAACTGGAGGTTGACGTCAGATCGATAGCGGGAACCAGTGGAGACTACAGCGTTGAGCTCCTGAGGCTTTTCCTGACTGATTGGAGCTCTGAGGTTGTCAAAAAGAAAGGAACTTAATTTAAACAATAAAAACCAAACACAAAAATTCAACAATTGAAACTTAAGAGAAGTTAAGAAAACATAAAAAGTTAAGAAAACACATGTGTTCTCTGTCATCTGGGTGGGCCCAGGCGGTGGTTTCCAAAGTCCAAACGCACCAGAAGGTCACCGCAGGCACTGATTGTTGATGTCCTCGTTTCTTGCCATGTTTCACTGCGGACAATGTCGGTAATTCAGCAATTATAGTAAGACCCTTGAATTGAATGGGAAAAAAATCGACTTTTCTAGTTGCGGAATCCATAAAAGAAAAAGTTTTTGGTTGCTTTTTTTTTGCTTTAAGGAGCGCCGCTCATTAAACGGTAATGTAGCCTGAGCATTTGGTGTTTGTGAGGACGGAGGCACACGAGTATAAACACAGAGAATCCATTTCCTCCTAGAGGAAACCTGATCCCCAGCAGCCGGACTGGAGGCCAGTTGTTCCATGTTTCCCCTTCTGTGGCTTTGGCCCCTTTCCTGCAACAACTGCAGCGCCTCAATGGCCAGTGTTTACTGCCGTCAGAGTGAGAGCATTCATTATCCTCCTCCAGACAGCCTCCAGACCACACCAAGGACAAGATATTAATCAGACCCTCTGTGGTCCCGGCATTCGTCCGTGTCGGCCTCGCGGACGTACAGCGGGTGCAGATATGTTCTGCATTAGAGGTAAGAGGTTATCGCAGCACGCATCATCGGAACGCACGGCGCAGATTTCTCTGATCGGTAATTAGATCGCTGTCTTTTCGGAGTTTGATATGTAAAATTTAAAGGTATCTCTTTCAATCAATCAAAAAAAAAAATAGAAAATTCAATTTGTATTTTCTTTTTTTCTTTTTTTCTTTTAAGTTCTTAATTAATTAAACCCTTTTATATGTCCAGAGGAAGGTGGGTCCTCTTCTACGGAACGGACGCCGTGCCCCTCGCTCCCATGTTTTTGCAGTCGCCTGAGCGGACAGATCAAATCTACAGAGAGAATTTCTATCTTGGCTTTATTGGGTCGCCTAGCGGAACCTATTAATAGAAATATTTTTCGATTGCGTTTTCCGGGCGTGTTATGCCCCCAACATTCAATTCATTAGTCGGACGGAAAATAATAAGAATATTACAGTAATTATTGAATGAATAAACTCCTTCATGTGGGTTAATATCTCATCTCAACATAATAATAATAAAAAAAAGTACTTTACTTTTTCGTAATAATTGCATTTAAGGGGGAGGATTTAAATCCCTTCGGTGAACACACCGATGGAGAGGTGTGTTAATATTTCACGCCGGTGTCAGATTAAAGAATCTGCCGTTTACTTAATTGTTTCCTTACGTTGACGTTTGACGGCGTGAATGAATGTACGGATAAAGGAAATGAATACGTGCCAGCACGCAGGAAGTAAGTGGAGAAGTTCACTTTTTGTGTGTGTGACAGAGAGTTTTATCAGATTGAGAGGGGGCTATTGTCTGAGAGAAGAAGATTAGGGTCTGCACAATGATAAGAGGGAGTGGAGCTAAACGTAAACAAAACACACACGTACACATAGACACACACACACACATATATACATACACACATACAGGTAGAATAGAGGACGTGGTGCAAAGCTGCCACCGTAATTATTTCCCCTTCGTTTGACAGGCCGCCAGCAATTACCTGATACCAGGACTCCTTATCTTTGTGTGGAGGGCAGGTTCTCACTTGTAGCCTCGATGAACCCACAACGACTCCCTACACACACACTAACACACACGCGCACACACACAAGCGCACACTGATCCCTCCCCAGCCTACCTGGAGCCTCCAGAGGTGGTGAGACGTGAGCTGCTGACGCACCTGAGTGCGTGACGTGAGACTGACTCACTCTTACTTTACATGATGACTTTCTGTTGTTGTATAACGGTAACCTCTTCTCACAACAACAGTGTTTTGGCCTTTGGTCATCACATTTTCATCCTGGTCCTCGGACACAAACTTCCTAGTTTAGATATTCAGCTAACTGACAGACTGTCAGACAGATGGAGAAACAGCAACCAGAACAGCCTCCGTGAGGGAGTAACAAAATGATTCGACAAAGGCAAGAGGAAGGGGAGGAGTCTGCTGGATTTGGTGTCATTGGACCAAAGGTTCAGAGGTTCTGTTTTTAATCTTCCTGGGTTAGTTGTTTTGGTTGACTGGTTCGTTTGTGCGTCAGCATTCAAAAGTGGGGGTAAAGCCTCATTTATAGTGTGCATAGGAAAAAAGAGTTTCAAACTTTATATCCATCCCTGCAACATCCTTCCATACATCCTTCCATACGTCCTCCCGTACATCCTTCCATACGTCCTCCCGTACATCCTTCCATGCGTCCTTCCATACGTCCTTCCATACATCCTTCAATACATCCTTCCATACTTCCTTCCATACGTCCTTCCATACTTCCTTCCATACGTCCTGCCATACATCCTTCCATACTTCCTTCCATACTTCCTTCCATACGTCCTGCCATACATCCTTCCATACATCCTTCCATACATCCTTCCATACATCCTGCCATACATCCTTCCATACTTCCATCCATACATCCTTCCATACTTCCTTCCATACGTCCTGCCATACATCCTTCCATACTTCCTTCCATACGTCCTGCCATACTTCCTTCCATACTTCCTTCCATACGTCCTGCCATACATCCTTCCATACGTCCTGCCATACATCCTTCCATACGTCCTCCCATACATCCTTCCATACGTCCTTCCATACGTCCTGCCATACATCCTTCCATACTTCCATCCATACATCCTTCCATACTTCCTTCCATACGTCCTCCCGTACATCCTTCCATACTTCCTTCCATACGTCCTTCCATACATCCTTCCAAACATCCTTCCATACATCCTTCCATACGTCCTTCCATACGTTCTTCCATACATCCTTCCATACGTCCTTCCATACATCCTTCCATACTTCCTTCCATACGTCCTTCTGTACATCCTTCCATACTTCCTTCCATACGTCCTCCCGTACATCCTTCCATACGTCCTCCCATACGTCCTCCCATACGTCCTTCCATACGTCCTCCCGTACATCCTTCCACACGTCCTCCCATACATCCTTCCGTACATCCTTCCATACATTCTTCCGTACCTTCTTTCGTACATCCTTCCATACATCCTTCCATACGTCCTTCCATACATCCTTCCATACATCCTTCTGTACATCCTTCCGTACATCCTTCCATACATTCTTCCGTACCTTCTTTCGTACATCCTTCCATACATCCTTCCATACGTCCTTCCATACATCCTTCCTTACATCCTTCCGTACATCCTTCTTGCTGACGTTTAAACATCCACACAGCATTCAGCCATTCACAACATTCATACAGTGTTGACTGAGGCTGACAATCAAGGTGCCAACCGATCATCAGGAGGGTTTACCAATCCCGCCATCATTCTCACACCAATGGAACAGCTATTACTATCTTACAGGGAAACTTCGACATGTAGACCGGAAGGGCCGAGATTGAACCACCGATCAAACCACCGACCTTCAGATTAGGGGTCGTCCGCCCTTCCAACTGAACCACCTTTGCCCCTCATGCTGATGTTCTCAGCGGTGGTCCTCAAACAGATTGCAACATTTTGACTTTACTTCTTTTTATCTCTTTTTCTTTACCTTTTCCTTATTTTCCATCTGTAGAAATGAATCATCTCTTCCTTGAATCATGACTTCGCTGCCACCTATGATCCTCAGCAGTACTGCTCCATTTGGTCCATCTCGTCTTGTATGTATCTGTAAGCATCTGAAAATATGCACAAATCTGTTTGAAATGAGCGCAGAGTACGAACTCTTTCAAATCAGTAAAGGTCTTTGACCTTGTGCATAGATGGGCCTTTAGGGGGTTTGGGTTACAAGGGGTTAGGTAGTTAAGGGTAGGAGGTCAGGGGTTCTAATGGATAGATTTATAGGCTTGACGGTTGGCCATCTGCCAGGAAAGAACCCATTCATATGTACAAAGGCACTGATCCAGGGAATCTTTTCCGCTTTAATGCGGTTAGAAAGGATGTTTTCAACATTTTCCCCAAATTACGCTGTCCTTGTGCCATTCTGTGGTTTTCCTGTTTTTGTTTCCTAGAAGGTTTTCTGACTTTCTCTGACAGAGGATCCATGATCTTTAAAGATGTATGAACTAGATTAAGAAAAAAAGATGTGAATACAGGCAGGCAGCCTGGCACCAACAACCCACCATCAAATCTAGCAATTTTTGTCCTCCGATGATTTTTTCTGATATTGAGGGACATCAGTATGTAAGTACATACAAGAACATCCCTGCTAGAACAAAGTTCTTTGATTACTGTAGCTTACCTGCAAATGTGAATTGTTGCCTGTCAATGCTGAATGAACTGGGGAAGCCGAATCAATCAGAACCAGCAGAACGATTTTAGTTTGAGCCGTAATTTTGCAACGATCGCTCCAATTTAGTTCAAATTTGGTAAATACAATTTGACTGAAGGAGATCTGTATTTACTATAGTAGTTAACGTTGTTCACTCAAGGGTCCTGAGGGAATAATGCGGAGTCCGAACTGGTCATGGTACGTTGCGGGTTTGCTTGCGGGGTCATGGAAATTAAGGAATCATGGGAAGCCGCTGCTCCTTTGCGTCGAAAAGAGCCGGTTGAGTTGGTTTGGGCATCTGATTAGGGTGTAAAACCTATAAAAAGGTTGGAACAAGGTGTGATGGTGTGAAGCTGTACGTTGTCGTGTGCACAAGCTATTTACACCGCAAACAATAGAGTTAAGTTTTTGTGCTCCCGTAATTGTGCGAATACGTCCTGAATCAAATTTCACAACCAATTCACCCATGTCGCACGTTTTTGGACTGTGGTAGTAAGTCGGAGTTCCCGGAGAAAACCCACGCACACGGGGAGAACATGCAAACTCTGCACAGAAAGGCCGACAGAGGTGGATTTGAACCCGGTACCTTATTGCTGTGAGCCGCCCTTTTGACATAACAGTGTGACCAGTAGAACACGCTGCTGCCGGAGATTTGGGTGAATTTTTGGGTGAATTTTTCCTCAATGATTCAGCCGAGGATGACTAGAGAGGAGACCAAGGCCTTCGCTTTGGAAACGTAATTATACACTTCTTCTGCTGCAGCCCACCTGCTCATTCCTTCTCATGGCATCACGTTGCAGTGGTGGGAATGATACCTTAAACCCCCCCTAGATGCCCTGACTTCTAAAATTGACCTCAATCCACCTTTTGTGTTTGCAGCTTGAAAGAAGTATGTTTGCGTGTGTGAGACTCGGGAAGGGGACATTGTTTCGACACAAATATGAGTGACTACTATCCTTCAGAACACAGAGACTAACTGAGAACTGATCCACTATAACATTCTGATGTTCTGCAGGGGTTTCTTTGTAAAAAACATTTAAATGAAAGAAACTATTTTGTTTAGTACTTCATCATTGATTATGACTGGTGTCATTTAAATCACCTACACAATGTTTAGAGGAAAATCTGTGAGCTAATTTTGACATAGTTTGGAGTTGAAATGACATGAAAGCCATTAGTCAATCGCCTATGCATCGCAATCCGGTCCTTGTCAAAGCCTAACGGCTTTTTACGCTTGTCCATTTAACCTACTGACTTCTGACATTATCCTCCGGACAAAACGTTCACCTGCTGCCTAATATATTCCTATATTCCCCCCACCGACTGGTAACCAGTTGATCGTGTATTCGACTAGGTTTCAGGCAGATCTGGGACCTTTTATTAATGTCTCTTTTTATTTCTTCCCACCTGCAGCACTAAAGAGATCGTTCGACATCGATGATGTGGACGATGGGCCCCCCTTCACCACGGCTTCCCCCGCCTCCAACACTGCTTCTCCCTCCTCGTCCCAGTTCTTCCTCAACCACAACAAAGCCAGTGAGGGTCGGGAAGGAGGTGGTCAGTCCCCCTCTTTAGCCTTCAACAACAACAACAATGGACTGGGCTCTACCCCGCACCACTTCCACATCAGCAGGAGTTCCAATCCCAGCCCAGTGCTTAAGCCCCGTAATGTGGTCAGCAGTCTATCCTTCAACCGAGGAACCATGAGCAAGCCGGCCATCCATAACAACGGCTCTCCTGTGACCAGAGCTGCATCATTTCAAAGCAGATTAAACCCCAATGGTTACTCCATGTTGACTGGGCCAGGCAGCGATAATGACAGCCTTCACAGCTCAACATCCAGCCTGGAGTACTCTGGTGGTGGTGGGGGTGCACCCACCCTTGCTAAACAGGGGTCTTTCTCCAGTCCTCCACCTCAAGGGGAGTACCACCAAACCCAGCCCCAGTTTCCACAACAGGGAGGTGTCAATGTGAGAAGAACCCCCAATCTGAAGAAGTTCTCCTCACATGGGAGTGTCTTCCACTCTGAGATGGACCAAGGGTCAGTGGTGATTGTGGGTGTTCCAGAGCCTCGGTCCGTGAACCATGGCTCCATGCCCAGTCTAGATCTCCAGATTTGTGATGGGGAAGGTAGAATGGTGCAAAAGGGTGGAGGTGGAGGGATGTCTCCTGGCCTGAGGTACGCCAATGCTAATTCCAACTGGAACGGTCGTCTTCATAATGCCAGTTCCATTGAGGAAGAGGGCTACTTTGGCTCCAAAAACCACTGCCAGCAACAGGAGTCTCACATCCTCAAGGCTCCCCAGCCCAAGGCCAAAGATATTCCACGTCTGAACAAGTTTCCCTTGGATCTGGAAGACTTGGTCAGCAGCACAGCAACCACCTCTCCCATGAAGGCTCAGCGAGGATCAACGAGCACCAATGCCCCCAAGCCTCCTCCGAGGAGCACAGGAGAATCACAACACCGTACGAGTCCACCATCATCCTCAGCCAGCCCCTCAGCCTCTCTCAGCAGCCTGGACAGTTCCTCTGACACTCCACCCCTCTCCCTCCATCACCCATTTTTTCCTTACGCCCCCTGTTCTCCCAATTCCTCACAGGGCTCCATCCCAGTCCCAGAGAGGAGTTTCTCCCCGGTTGCCCTTTCTACAGCCCAGAGCCCCCACATACAGATACCATCAGGTCCCCAGGTTGTTCAAGTGGTTTCCAATGTTCCTAGCCCTTACAGACCCTCCGGTGCCAGAGCGATCCAGTCTTTGGAGGATCGAGCAGATGATGCCAAAGATAGTGTCGGCTCGATCTTAAAGAGGATTGCCTCCTTCTCCCAGAATGTTGTCACAGACACCAGGTCGACCGTTGAGAGTCCGACACCTTCAGGCAAAAGCAATGAAGGCTCGTCATCCCCATTTGGTTTTCCTGCCGAGACTAGACTTGGATGGAAAGAGGAAATGATGTCACAGCATGGTAAGATTATTTAAAAATTCTTAATAAGCTGTATTTCCTGTCTTTCTAAGTAACGTATGTCTGTAACTGAGACCAATGAGCGGTATGACCAATGTATTTCAGCGGCCCCTACCAGGGAGTTGAAGTATTCTCACATTACAAACCTTACAGCTGTTGACATCACAACACACAGACACACACAACGAGAAAACACACTCTGGGGTTGGATATACTAACGTGGTAGGGGGGATACCATGAACAAGAGGGTGGGTCAACCAGGATGAAGCTCAGCCGCTGCACACCGTTTATGCTAAACCCTGATTCCCAATGAGGTGGAAGTCTTTACTAAACAACATAAGGTAGTGGGAGGCTGCATTTGAGGTCTTGGCTGGCCCCATCCTAGAAGGTAGACTGGTGGTCTCCCAATCGGAAGGTCGGCAGATCAATAGGTCGTAGGGTCTTACAGCGAACTCAAGAGTTTCCAGTGGTTTGGTACTGTAAGAGTCGGCAGTAAACGTACACCACATTTTTTCCGACCTTACTGCCTATGTAACTCCCTTGAAGATGGATTTATTGCTTGAGCTGATGGCGAGCTAGCAAGACAGAAACTGGCAGCCAACTGTTTCCCAGTATTAACATGGCAGCTTGATTACTGAGAGCAGGAACAATCTCTGTGTCCGGTGTTGGCTTAGATGTGAGTGAGATGCTTGGATATGGTTATCCATGAGAAAAAAGGTGCCGGGGTTTCACGACTGCAGTGGATGGTTGGTGGAAGGTTTGCATGGATGATTCTATCAGTTATAAACAGAGCCTTAAACTGTTTACACCCACAGTTGGATCCTCACAGCTATGTTGAGTGAGGAGTATAAAAATAAGTGTGTAATAAAGTGTTGGACCACATCCTGGTTTCTTCTATTTTGTTTGTGTATTTAATACTAAAATGCGTCAGATCTTAAATTGTTAAAAAAAACAACCAGCCAGAGTAAAAAGAGAATGCTAATTTTGACTGAATGTATTCGCTGGCTGAACTTGATATGATGGTTCCTCCTTCAGAAGCAGAAAAGTCAACCACCTCTATTAACTGGGGATTAACTCTTTTTTTTTACAGACTGCTTAAGTGCTGCCACATTGGGGGGGGGTTTGTTCATGAACTGATGTTTTCAGGTCCCACAGCATCTAGATTAAACACTATCTTTGATTAAAACTCACTTAAAAACTCACTTAAACTTACATTTCATTCCTCTTGAGCCAATCATAGCTGGACTTGGGATCCTTGTCTTATGTCAGGTCATCACAGAATGATGACCTGACATTCTCTCTCAGAGTTTTCTAGTACAGAATAGGATCAATAATTCCCCCCAGTGTTGAATGTCCAACACAGTTTAGTCTGAGATTTTGAAATGAATGTGTGAAACCAAGGAGGGATCCAATACTTTTCCACAGCACCTTACAGATGTAAATATACGCAGCACAGAACCGTACGAGACACGTGGATGTTTACAGTAGGATCTTTGTATCATGCTTTTTCAGAGTCTCAGCTGTGCTGTTTAACAATTGGCAGAAGTCTGTTTTAAGACACCTGGGGGATTTTCCCTCTCACTGCATCCGATCCCAACAGGGCATCAGGCCAATTCCTCCGAGATGGGAGAGACACGGCGGACGGGTCCAACTGTACGCCATCTGGGTTTAACCCTCACACGAAAACAGGAGGGTGTGGACGAAGTCCGTCCCCTGCAGAAACTGTTATCTAACATGTTGTGAGCGGTCGATGTGAGTCAGACGGGACGGATTGTCGTAGAGCCCAGAGATCGCAGAGAGGTTACGGCTGTCGTCTGTTTTCACGCTGTAAATAAAAGGCTAATGTGAGATAATGAGGGTTCAAAGGAGAAATGATTGTTTTGATCTATCCAGGTGCTTTACGCAGAATGTTGGGATCCCATAAGAGGCATTCACAAAAAGGGGGCCCGGGGGTCTTTTCCTCTACACCCTTCCTCTGCTGGTGGAGAAATGTGCACACAAGAAGAAAGGCAGCAAAAAGACAAACCGTCTCAAAGAAGAGAGTGTTAGAAAAAGGAGAAAGTAGAAAACTGTGTGGATGATGGAACCACATGTTTGTTCTTGTCTCATTTTGGAATTTAGGGATTTTTCGGTATTTCTGCTCTTCACTTATATCCTGTTTACGCCGAGTGCGACACAGATTTTCCGCACGGCGCGATTATAAACAAAAATGTTTGGTTTGTGGAGGTATTGACGATACGACAACTTTACAAACTAGAAGAAAAAAAAAGCACTCAAACACGCAAACCTCCGCCAAGAGCCAAAACCCCAAGTTTTATCTTCATGACGCGTGTCGCGTCATTTCCTGTTCCTCTCCAGACGCGCATGTCAACTGTTTGGGAACGCCCCTAACTCTTTTGGATTATTTGCACTTCAAGTCTCTACCGATATTCAACAGTTTCCGGAAACTAATTTTTTGCAGCGACTGTGTCGCAGAAGATAATCTAGTGGGAACAGAGGTTGGCTTAAATGGACGGACGGATGGATGGACCGATGCGTTACGTCTCATCAGTGGAGAGAATCTTTACGATGCTCCATTAGCTCCGGTGATGTTCCTACAGGCTGGAACAAACTGATCAGTTATCTTCCACAGCATGAAGCTGGTTTCTGTTGTTCAATGCGGCAGTTTGTCGGTCAGCTGGCCCCCCCTGTTTTACCCCTTTGCTGTGGGCTCCACTGCTGACACGCCGTTTATAAAACATCACGCGTTTCTCCCGTTGGGTCTCCTGTAACCTCCTCTAGCTGATTGTCATTTTTATGAACGTTAACTCCGCAGTAGGTCCATTTTACTAGCGCCGGCGTTTCTATTAGAGGCTGACTGATGGTGGATTTCAGATATAATCGGAGAGGCGCTCGCATACCTCCGCCAAGGTCCAACAGTCCTGCCTCCTGACAGAGCTGCCCTCAGGCTTGTTCCGCTGTGCAGCAGAAGAAAAAAACTTACTGGAAATCTTCAGAGCACTTAATGGAAGTTACCAGCTGAGTTGAAGAACACAATCAACCAGAGATGTTTCCAAGTAGCAGAGACTTGGCGACGTACGGGAGCTCCTTACCCTCCAGGCAGAGCCGCCGTGTGACAGTCAAAGTAAATGATTTTCGCGGCTCCTCCATTGTTTTATTCAGTTATTCAAAAGTGTCGTTGTTGCATCTGTTTCTAAAAGACTTGAGGTGAAAGCGATACTTTATGTCAGTCGGTAGCCTGCATTTACCATCATCTTGTTTGTGCGTAGCGTAATTCTGTGGTTTAGGGTTACACCGCCATCTACTGGCCTGGCATTGATACTACCGCAATCTTTTTTTACATTGCCACATGAAAACAGAAGTTTTTAAAACTTCACAGGAAGACGGTACCAGGTTCATATCCACCTCATCATACAACAGTAAAACACACAACATCCTCAGCAGACAGTACAGGTGAATCGGTGGCTCTGAATTGCCCGTACCTGTGAAGGTGAGCGTGAGTTGTTGACTGTATCAAAGAATCAAACTTGTGATAAACTGGTACCAGTATATCTATCAATCTATTCCATCTCTTTTCAGGCTATTGTATTATAATATAACAACAACACCATGAAACATATCAACGAATTAATTGCCTCAAACTGTAAAATACCACGTGTGGCCACTAGGGGGATACCTACAGTAGAAAGCCAGTTGTATTTAACAGGCTAGAAAGAAAATGTTTATCCATTTTTATTTGAATTGGTGAAAACCCGCGTGAAGACAAGCTTCTTTCTCGCTGCCAACCGCCCACCCTAAACATGACTCCGCCTTCATAACGCGCCACTCCTCTTCCCTGTTTAGATAGAATTCTTATCCCTCCTGCTATTTCCCACACCTCTTTCCTCCATCAGTTCTGCATTCCTACCCGCCTCTGTTCATCTCATCTCTCCTGCTGCAGCATCTATGAGCCAATTGATCGGTGGCGTAGGTTAGATGTAAAAGTTCAACGCCGCCAGAAATCTATTCACAACAGCGCCTTCCTTATCTGGAATAACGTGGTCGTCTTTGGTTTCTGACTTCATCGCTCTCTCTCTCTCTCTCTCTCTCTCTCTCTCTCTCTCTCTCTCTCTCTCTCACGCTGTCTCTCTCTCTCTCTCTCTCTCTCTCTGTCACGCCCTGACTTGTCTGGACTCCATGTCCCGCCCCCTCCCTCTATCTGATCCAAGCTGTAATGACAGTGATTTAGGGAATAAATTCCTCCCCTGCAGACGTGTAAACCATCACTCTGTTTCACTCCTCTCACTGTTTGTGTCAGAGTCAAAGCATGTTGGTGAGAGGAGAGGCGGCACGTCCGGAAGACGGATGCGAGCGCGAACAACGTGGGTTATGTTTTCACCAAAAAAAAATAAAAATCAATTTTATTAACACATGAATGAAAATTTTACGGATTGACCCCGTTGACCTTTCTTTGAGTTCTGTGAAGGGCTTTACACGTTTTACCCTTGATCTTATAGATCAAATGGTTTCTTCATCAATCATAGAGCCACTGCTTTTACCCCAAAGCCATCTGACCTCTGACCTGAAAGCACACATCCTGTTTCCTCTGTCCAACATGTACAAAATCCTATATAATATTTTCTCACTGATGATTTAGTACAAGCAATTAGACATCTGCAATACTATACGTCTCTAAATACTGCAATACTTCTTATTTTATTCTATGCATATGCTGATCATTTCTTTGGTACTGTAAGTGAGTGTGTTAGGCCCATTTTGGGGATAATATGAATGTAATAACATAGTAATAACAGCATTATATCTAGAACTTAATATAAGATATTAACATCAAACAAAGCAAGAAAACTTTTACATTTACTATTTCTCTCTCACATTTAGACAGTTTTCCCCCAAAGCTACTTAACCATCAGTTCAGGCTTTTTTCCCCACCCACGGCATTCGTTTTGGTTGAAGAGATCATCTTGTCACTCATAGAACAGGGGTTACAACCCCAGTTATTTTTTTGTTCTTAGTAAGCTTATAGCTTAGCGCTCCTCAAGCTCTCTCCTTTACTTTCCTCGCCTTCATCCTTCCTGTGGGCTGAGCTTAAAGTCACCTCCGCAGAGCTGGATTAACACTAATAACACATTTAACGCTCAACAATATTTGGATCAGATTGTGTTGAAATTACGCTTTGGGGAGTGAAAATCGACACTGAAAATTGAGCGAAATGTTTAACTGCTGCCTGATATATCCCACCAACTGACAGGTAACCAGATAATTCGCCTTATTGCTGTTATAACCAAATGTTCAATGTCAAAATGTGGATTTCAAAAGCAGTTAAAAGTAGTCTTTTCAAGTGTTTCTGGAAAAATCGGAGTTAGCCAGCTAACTTTGTTCCGAGTCTTCAGACCCTCCTATGTCACTGGTGACAGGACGTCACTCATATTCTCATACAACCGATGGAGATTAGCGTCAGAGCGGTGGCGGGAAGTGGCGGTGAGTATTCTTCCTACTTCCTGGTGCAAGTTTCTGCTAAAACCCAGTCGCAAGAGGAATTTCCAGCAACAAATCCCAACTCTGAGGGTCGGCATCATCCTGCTCCTTCGTCATGACGGACGCCGTCTTATACAAATTCAGAAGAAATCCTCCAGCCCTGTTTGTGTTTCCCACACGCTGTCAGCAGCTAATCCAATCCAGCAGAACTCTTCTCACGTTTAGCACAGGCTCAAAAGCTCACCAGACGTTCGTGAGAGTGAACGTTCCTGGCGTTTGGAAATAACCGTTTGACAACCAATATGAACTCTTTCACACACCTCATGGTCTTCATCAACATCAAATGTCCCGATGGTTCCCCCTGTGTCGGCTCCGGAGCGGCCCTTGGCAGCGGCCGTGAGTGATCGCTCTGACCCACCGGGTTGGTTGGCGTTTTCGCTGATGTATGCCTCGCAGCTGTTCCATGAAAGTGTTGAGATGATGTCATCGATCCCTCCAGTTGTGCCATCTGGGGAAACCTGTCTTTACGGAGATCTGAAACCTCTCAATGCTCTGTTATTTGTAGGCCTTGGCTCGGGTCCAAAGGCGAGGATTTTTCTAAGTATGATGTCATGGTGTTCTTATAAAAACATTTATTTAAACGTTAGTAGCAAATGATTATCCCCAACTCCCCCCCACCACCTCCACCACCACCATAGGAAGGACTTTATCCACTTAGTTTCTGAAGCACAACCTAAATCTCTTTAATATTGTTGCATGAAAAACGATTCACTCTTCAAACAAAACAGGAGGAGGTCTCCAAAAAGGAAGTTGTACCTTATACACCGAACCCCAATATGTAACACTGATTATGCAGTCACCATGGTTACCCGTTAGTGGGCGGGCTTTATTTTTCTGTTATTTTGCACAAATGAAAATACACATCAGACAAATAGTATCAAAGGTGAGCCATAAAACCCAGTGGGCTAATTTAAATTAAGGAATGTTAGTATAAGACCGTATAATAAAATGAGTAAAATTACCCCCTATAAGTAATATATGATCTATTCTAGTGAAATTATATACATACAGGATATATCAACTTAATTCATGTGGGCAGAGCCGAGCTAAGTGAGATCTCCCTGAGCCGGAGAGATGGGCTGGGGCTTGAACCCCTGACCTGCCGATTTTCCAACGGCTGCTCTGCCCGTCATAAATATTAAGAACCTGAAGTCTGTGAAATAAAGGATTAGATGAGGCGGAGAAATGAACCTTTGTCCTGAAGCAGAAGAACTGAACAAGCGTTAGGATCGGAGAGGCTTCCATGACCAGATTGTGATGACTGGATCAGAAACAGCCCCAGAACTGCAGGTCTGGTTGGATGAACCCGGTCTACAGTAGATAGTGCCAGGTGACGGAACACCCTGTGACATCACAGTGACATCATGGAGCTGCTTTTGAGGTGAAGAATTTCTTACATGGAATTCAGCAGATGGTTATAATGTTATGGCTGATTGTGTCTGTGTGCAGCAGAAGAAGAATCCCGACATCATCAGACGGTTCATTGATTCCTCCTTTCTTCTGTTCTAGCGAGACAGATGGTGGATGTTAATGTTTGTTGAAACCACCAAACAGGAAGTTGACTTTAGAAGCTTCTCCTCAGAACCGCTCAGAGCGCCATCATGACAGCAGCAGAGCCAAACGCCTGCGCCGCTCAGTTTCTCTGCACTCGTCTTGAAGGCCGGCCGAGTTCTGTAAAAACATTCCAGCGGCCAATCAGATCTTCGCATGAGGGAAACTCCTGTCCTGCCGCTGTTTGTTCTCGCTGCTCCGGCCGGCTCGGTCGTCCTTCCCATCAGCTCAGATTAGAACCTCATTTCCTGTCCAGTTGTTTGAGTCAAGGCCCTGAAATGTGTTTCCTGCTCTAGAGAAGATTAGCTCACCCTGACTATTCAGGACTGTATGTGAACACAGCAGGATGGACAGTGATGGAGACGCTGACAAACATCAAAAGCCTTCAGCGTGATCTGACTTTGTAGAAGGTGTCCTCAGAAGAACCCACCTTTTGCCCCCCCCCACCTTAAATCAATCCTCAATGTCAAGCTCCATTCTTAAATACAGGGAGACATCAGAGGCTATGAGTCATGAGATGTGAAGATAAGACGAGTAAAAGCATCATAAATCAGGTCTTCAGAGGGCGAAACGTTTTCAAACCCTCACGATGATGATGATGATGAGTCACATGGGCCAGAGGGTGTTCACACGAATCATCTCACTCTTGTTAAAGAGTTTCTGTAAACACCAGTCAGTCATAATTTTCAGCCAACATCAGCGTTTCTTGAGGCCTGATAGGATTCTGGAAAGAGGTCCACAAAAAACTTTATACGTACGTTTGGATGAATATTTAGAAACATTTACAAAACGGATATGATGAAAGAAGATGATGCAAGAGAAAGTCCAAAGGATGGATGAAGTAGAGAGCAGCTTGAAGAGGATGAAGAATGGAAAGGAGGTTGGTCCTGATGACATACCAGGGGAGGTTTGAAGTTCTCAACTAGATTGTTCAACATGATCTCGGAGGTTGAGGATGACATTCTGAGCCACGCGATGAGGATCTGGAAAATCTAGGTTAAGAGAAGAGGTGAGGGCTACAGATGCGATGTTTGCTGTGAGATTGCTGATGGATAAGGTCAGAAGGAGTTACGTTGTGTCTTTGTGCGAGATAGATGGGTTGAAAGTGGAGGTGGGACTGCAGCAAGGATCAGCTCTGAACCTCTTCTTATTTGCTATGGTAATGGACAGGATGTCTGCAGAGGTCCGACAGGAGTCTCCATGGATTATTATGTTTGCAGATGATATTATAATCTTCTCAAGCAGGTCCTTCCTAAACTGTGGGGTCCTGACTGCGAACACTCTGGCCCTCTTAGTCCCTAGCCGAGCCCCTGGAACAAATAAAGACCTCTGGCCGGGGATATAAGGATAGGGGCGGGTCCGTACGCTACGAATGAGACGCAAACACCCAACAAGACCTGCAGTTCTAGAGATGTTGTGATCCAGTCGCCTAGCACAATCTATCCCAATCTGGTCCTCAGATTCTGTCTTTAGGACGAAATGTCCAGTCGCTGCCTGATAGAACCCGCCCACTGACAGGTAACCACGGTAACAAGATCATCATTGTGATCCTGACGTCGCCTGTCGGTAGTTATAATGTTCTGGCTGATTGATACATCGTTTTATCTTCTTCCGTGCGTTACATCTGTGAACCCACACACCATCTGACCTTCATGGGCGAAGCCTGCATTCTCCATCTGCCGACCATCTGCCCGGTCCGTTCGGGTTCTGATGTTTTCATATCTGGTTACATTCTCTAATTTTAGCATGTGATGTAATTTATCACGCATCCTGCGATGAACATGTGTTGGAGGAGGACAGGAAGGAGGAGCGAGTCCACAGGAAATCCTTCCCTTGTACCATCAACAGGATCCTGGAAACACGAGGGGCATCGAAAAAAAAACTCCAACCAAGCAACAAAAACGTTCCTCATTTAAAGACCGATCCAGACGAGAGGAGACCCAAATCTGACTGAATGACATCATATTTAAATGAATAGTCAGATTAGACCCATGCCTTCATTCGACAGCAAGGGCGGATCCCCGGAAAGCCCCCAACCCCCTGCATTCTACAAGTATTCCCTCTGATTGAGCCTGAAGTTGTCTCCAAAAAAGTGTTTTTTGTGGAAAACAGCTTCCCCTAGTGGGTAAACTATGAACTATTAGAGTGAAACATGATACACAGCATGGTGGATCCCCTCCAGTCGATTCACGCGCATCAAATTTGGACTAAATTGGAAAAACGGTTCAGGAGTCATGTCCAAAAAACCGAACAAAAGCTCATATTTGAGCTACTTTTAACCAGTTTGCTTATTCTAAAGAAATTTAGTCTTTTTTTCCAAATTATTAATCTTGGATGAAGATATGAATTCGTAAAATCAGCTGCATCATGCAACTTATATACGCATTTAAAGTAAATCGATCTGAAATGAATTACTTTTAATTTCTTAATTAAATAATCAGAAAAACTTTAAATTTGTGCAATTTTTTTTTTTGTCTATTTTTTAAAGATTCACCTGTTAGATTTTCATGATCGGTTTAAAAATTCTAGCCAAGCATAAATGTTCTTACTCATTGGCAGATTTTTTATTTTTTTTCTACTTTCAATATCAAGAAAATTTGATTAAAGTTAAAAAGTAAAGCATTTTATTCAGTCTAATCTCTGTGTGCGGACAAACAACAACCTAAACATGGACAGAATATTAACTGTTAATATACGCCCAAGTTTTTTTCACCTTTTTTTATTCATAGGTAATAAAAAATAATTGACCATCAGGGCGAAAACTCTTTTTTTTCTGGCCTTTGCTGATTCCTTTAAAGGCCCGGAGGGTTCTACTCCGGAGGCCGGTTGGTACACGTCTCAGTGGTGGCGGAATGTTCCCTCCTGACGGGTCAGAGACAACCAGCGCGCCGTATCGCGGCCGTGTCTCTCACTGAATGCGGCCATGTGTGAAAAACGGGTGTGTATCAGGTAAAAAAAAAAATTTTTAAAAAGCACCTGAGTGGTTTTTGTGGTCACACAATCCCGTGTTCTGAACTCTTCCGACGAGGACAGACTCACTCAATATTCAATTTAAGCCACTTTTTTCTATTTATGTTCCTTTAGTAGTAAATGAATCATGTATTTTCACTTCTATATTGCACGGTTCATGTACATGATGCAGTTTTCTTTCGATTTTGTCACTTTCTTTTTATTTGTTTTCTTTAGCTAAATGACCAAAAAAGCACTTTTAGCGGCTAGACACCAAAAAAAACGAAAAAACACAAATCCAGCTCTATCAACTCCCTCTCCACAATAGTTACGTTAAGAGTTACAGACGTTAAAATAAACTTAAAATCCCTCCCCAGCTATCAAGAGTATTAGCATAACCTTCGCATCAATGAAAAGGTCATATCTAACCTGATTTATTTATTTTAGATTATAAAAAAAAGCTCTTCAATCACAGAATTTGCTCAGAGACTCTTTAATCATATACACATCAAATCTGAAAGAAATATCACTTCCTCTCCAAGATGCTGATTTTGGCTACAAAATGCCACCTTAGTCCACCAGGGGGAGCAATACGCAACTCCTACAGCCTTTGACTGTAATATGAACTCAGTGTTTCATCAAGATTTAGCATTAGGGTTAAATGCGAAGGAATGAAAATTTCAAAAGAAATAAGAAATTTTCTTATTTACAGTTATACAAAAAACAAATGAACAGGTTTCCTCTCCATGTTTCAGAACGGTTGGGTTTGGGTCAGGTAAACAAAACAGTGAAGGATTCTTTGGCCTTGTTGGTAAACAGCGAGTTCCATTCTACTTTTGAATAAAATCTCTTCTTACACGTCACCTCTGTCTACATTTAAATATATTTAAATGGTATTGCTCCTTTATTATATCCCCTATTATAGAGAATTACAGCATCCATCCCTTTTCAGTCCATCATTTCTCAACTGTCCGTCCAATGTAGTCAGAATCTGGCGCCTATGAACCGACTCAGAGAGATCTGTTTTGTTGTTGCTGATTGGGTTGTCCTCTTTGAACACTGACAGGTATAACTAAGGGAAGCAAGGCTGGGCAATGAATCTGAAGAAGATTCAGACGTTGATCAGTTTGATGATGATGATGATGATGTCTTTTTACTGAAGAGCACTGCTTCTGCTGCATTTTCATTCTTAAATTAAACTGCAGCAAAGCCAGCCGGTTGTGTTCCAACTCACTTTTTCAAGCCAGGTCTGGCCCCTTTAAGAGGTTGGTCTTATGGGTACTGTTTATCCATGACGTGGGGGATTATGGGAGTTGTAGTTTGTCGTTACATGTGTAGCCACAGCAGCATCGGTGCTGCTAAAGAACCTCCGACCTGTTGGAAGTGCTTGGCTGTCTTTTATTCTGGCTCTTCTATAAAAGTTCTCTGTACTTCAGATTTGTTAGCTCACTTAGCTTTATCAGAGCTCTTTAGTACGGTTCCGAGGCTGAGAGGCTGGAGAGCTAACATCAGCTAGCAAAGGCAGAAACAGGAGTGATAGTTTCTCGTCACTCCTAAACTCCTTCCTCGGGTCACTTCACTTCTATCTCGTCTTTCTCTAGCGCCTCATTTCTCCGTTGTTTCCAGAAGGCTACTCATCTCTCTCGAAGCTACGTCTGTGCACAGTAGAGCTGCCGGGAGCAAACCCCTTTAGCGCCTACACACATATATCAGGAGAGAGGCGGGAACTTTTTAATTTCAAATGTCCGTAAGAAAGTCCAATATCAAGAAAAGAAAAGAGTGATCATATTTGACTCTCTATTTAGCCAGAATTACCCCGGCCCCAAAGGGAAGTTGTTTTTAGATTAGTCAGCTGTCGGGATAAACACAAGCGTTTATTCAGCACCTCAAAAAACGCACCTCTTTTTTAAATAAATGTCTTACGTTATAATTTTTAAGGAGTTTCCTGGATCATTTGCGGCCGTGAACATCAACTTAGCATTTATGGATCACTCTTTTTTGGGTCACTCTTTGGGTCGTTGTAGTGGGGACCATGGGTGACTGAGCGCCAGCTGAGATAAGGACGATGGTCCAGTCTCAGTAACGCACAAAATCCCAAGGTGTGGCTAAAGGAATAAAACCTAATTCCTGCAAAACTAGCCCAAACTATTTCGTTTTATTTGGGTTCTGGATCTCTTTGTTTCCTTGCGGCCCGGTAGAAAAGGTCCAAAGACTGGCGGTAGGATATACATTATATTATGTAGGAGTAGTATAAGAAGGTTCAGACCAAACCCGGGTTTGGAGTATATGGAAAGGGGCATCAAATCAAGCGGCTCCCCTCCTCGTACCCCGTTTGACCTTTCTATGCCCACCCAGCCCTAACCTGCACAGCTACCTTTATCTCCGACAATCATCTCCACTCCGCAGAGTTTCACCGGGGGGCATTCCCATGATGTGCGTTGGCAGGCCCTCGTAATGTGTTCCCGGGCCTCGGGGGGTCCGGTAGTCGCTTCTAATCCCAGCACAGACAGGCGGATGAAGAGGAGGGAGTAAGAGAGGAAAGGGAGAGTTAGTGAAAGGAAGAAAGAAATGATGAGGAAGTGAATTATTGAATTCCATCGTCTTGTGCCAAAGGGGAGTGACGTTCTGTCAGCAGCTGGTTCTATCGTGAACATCTTCCCCTCTTCGTCGCTACAGTTTGTAGTTTTAAAGGAATAACTGATGATTTATAGTCTTTATGGTCCTTCAGTTGGCTGCAGGGAATGCCGATCAGCTGCACTGACTAATAAATTAGAACATAAATACGAGAGCCCCCCTCTCACTTTCATCGTGTCGGGTATCGAGAGGTACGCCTCTTCTTCACAGCCGGATCATTACGACACGACGCTGGCCATGAACAGATAGAACTCAAACCCAGAACCTTCAGAAACGGCGTTTACAGGCAGCGACTGGCCATCGGATAGACTTTCCGAAAGAACTTAGACCACCTCCTCGCAAAGAAATGAAATCTCGTTCGGAAAAAGAGACTCTTCTTTCGTAAAGAAGCGTTTACATGAAGCGTTTTCTATTTGGAATAAGAATGTCCATGTCTTGTCCACAAAACCACAAAACCACCTGTGGTGTACTGCAGGGCTCAGTTTGAGGTTATTCTACTTCTACATGTTGCCTCTCCGCCAAATCATTCAAAAAATCATAACCTTTCATTTCATTTCTATGCAGATGACACACCGGTTAACCTTCTTCTATGATCCAGGTTGTCTCAATGATGTCAATTATTGGATGGAACAACATTTCCTTCAACTCAACAACTCAAAAGGCGAGGAGGGGAAAAGGCCGGCGACTTATCTACGCTTCTTCTTATTGCCTTTTATGGAGCTTTTATAGGGCCTTTATTCTTTAATTCATCTGTTAAATCCTGCCAAAGCACTTTTTAAACTCTATTTTTAAAGGTTATTATTATTATTATTAATGTTATGTCCAAATTAGGAGCATTTGAATCGAACCGAGGAGATACATCTCATAGATATCATATGTTCATATTCATATTTTAGTCACTAGGGGGAGCTTCTTTACAAAAAAGACACAAATGTTTTTCTCACATAACTGTAACTTCATATTTCATTTGAGGAGTTCAATCAGAGAGATTGTTTAAAAAAGCGGGAGATTTAGGGCTTTACAGAGATGTTGTTGTTGTTGTCAGTCAATTGCTTTAACTCAAATTTATTTGTATATTCCCATTAAGTTATCTCAAGTAAGCAAGTATGTGCTTTATTTTTACACCTAAAGACCAACCAGGGGTCCGAAAAATGCTTTACAAAGAGTCGGAAGACAAAGTGTTTCATTAGAAATGAGAAAAACATGAAATTGTAAAACAAAGAAATCCAAATCTAAACCCGATCCAGACAGAAATGATGAAAAAGAACAGAGAGAAAACGTCAACGATGCTTCCGGGTTAACAAGATGACAGAAAGGGTTTCATTCTTGCAGCCTTCATTAGCTGAAAATAGGGGGATTGTATCGTTTTCAAGGCCCGATCCGGAAGAGAAACTTATTCTACGGAGAAGGAGAGGAAGAATTGGGAATTACACTGACTGTCTAAACCTATGCTATGCTAAGAGCTAGCATAGGCCAGCGTCCATCCTAAGGGAAAGTTTTAATCCTGTTCTTAAATGTAGGGAGGGTTCAGTTCAGGAGCCCCGCCCCCCTCCTGAACTGAGACTGGGAGGAGCCTAATAACTGAAGGTCATGCTCCCGTTGTACTTTTGGAGACAACTGTTGACCAGATGTAAGGTTGAGAACCGAAACTCCGTTTGAAACCGCAACCAAATCCCAAAAAATGACAATCACCAGGCAGCTACTGAGCAAAACATCGTTAATTTAAGTTCTAGTTATTGTTTCCTGAACCTGATCTACCAGGATCTGTCAACACGACTACACACACACACACACACACACACACACACACACACACACACACACACACACACGTCAACGTGCCGGCGTGGCCGACATCATCACAGCGGGAACTACGTGCTGCAGGAAATACGTAAAGGTCAGGTATATTTAAATACATTGTAGTATAATTAAACAGATACTATTCACTCTGAGAATGACCGTTTACAATGTAAAGACTTCCTGTCACATGACCAACCCTTCAACCCGGCTTTATGAGAATCAGTCCTGTAGTTTTTGTGCAGTCCTGCTCACAAACGCTGACTAACAGAATCATGTCGGCGGAGGTAATAACAAATTCCAGGATTGTGTAAACGTGTGTGTAATCATCCTATGTAATGTGTGTGAGTGTGTGTGTGTGTGTGTGTGTCTGTGTGTGTAAATGGGGGTTTGGGTTCAGATATTTGTTTGTGGGACAGCCTGTTTGGTCCTTAATGGCTGGTTCTGAGGCTCTCACAGGAAATCTGACATCCTCAGCCGTTCCCAGGGGGATTATTTATGTGATAGTGGTGTTATTATCGTCTGTGGTCTTTCAGGAGGAAACATGTTGTTGTTGATGCGGTTGACAAGTATGACATAACACTGATGATGTCATAGTGATGTCCAAGGGTTGAAAAAAACCTCTGCTGATCATTAGTAATATAAGCGGTGAAACAAATATGATATATATTTAGTTTTCAGCAGGGCTGGTTGATGAATTATCATGTACCATGATCTGCTTATGGTTTGTGGCACGATTGGTATAAACAGCTTCTTTAAAAAACATTTACGAAGTATGATGATTCTGCAGAATTTTACTTCTTATTATAAACTGCAGCCAGACAGGACCCAGAGTTTTATCTCTCAGCCAATGAGAGCGCGGTGTTGAACCTTGGCATGCTAGGTTCAATTCAAGTCCTCAGCTGATCCAGTGGGGGGCTTTCCCTGTGGCGACCGGTACCGGCATCACCAGCGGAACTAGTGGTTGATCCAGTGGTTTGCTAGACTTCGTGTCAGGAGTCAGATGGCGATCCAGTGTTTTCTGAAAGCTACAAATTAGCCGACCCAGTAGGTTTCTGGACCAGACATGTTACGTAATAGCTTATTAATTAATGACCGGTCAAGCTTCAAAAGTTCCTTTCCTTGAGATATTAAGACCTAAGACCCAAATTATCTTCGAGGCGCCGAAGGATCATTTAATTTTCATCTCCAGTACCAGAGCACCGAGTTGGCATCGCTAACGCCAACAGCTCAAACCGCAGAAAATGACTTTGACCATTTAAGGCCGTGAGACAATTCTGTTACATCAAACAGTTTTATGGCGCCGTCACCACCATTAGGGAAACATAAGAGCGACGAGAGGAGACAAGGGTTCAAACTTTTCCGTATTTGTCCCAGTTTTGTTGCATGTATTAAAAATCCCTCCAGTGGGAGATTCGGGTCATTCAGGCGAGTTAACGCGTCCCTCAGATGAACCCTGGGAGTTTCTCCTCCGGTGTTCCTCCCAGCCGACAGTCACTCAGTCCAGATTAACCCGCCTCCCTTACCATAGTAGAAATATACCTCACGTTATTTTTGAGAAGTACATTTTATGTTGTGAGGGTATTAATATAAAATATTTAACAGTATACTTTCAAGGGTATTAGTAATACTTCTCAAGACTAAGTTGGCCCACTCTAAAAACTGTTTGTTTGATCAAAAAAGCAAAACTTTTGATCTATAATGATAAGCATTCAAACCCGGTTCATACTTTTTAAGTGATTAAGTGTAATTGTTTCTATACGATTGATGCAGATTGTGTGACATTTGAATGAATACAATATATAACTATTTAAATAAACTCTAATAAATGCCGGTACTCAAACTTAATGAAGTACTTTATTCATTTTTTTTCCCGGTTCTGTTCCACCACAAAGCTTTATTTACCACCATGAACCTGAATATACAAGTTTATGAGATGGAAAACATGCTGAAGTACTTCTACTACTACAAAAACTACAATTGTAGTCCAAATATACTTTGAATTAAGTGTAATTAAGTATAATTCTCTTACGTACGTGTGAATGCTACTGCTAGCGTACGCTCTCATTTTCTTTGAAGTACTGTTTGTCAAGGAAAAGTACCGCCTGCTTCTGGAAGTGTGGTTTCTGATGAACAGAACCGAGCCACAGGCGTGACAGCGGGTTTGGACCTCCTTCAGGCCTCGTCACGTTTGCGGGGGACCGACTGACTGAATGAGCATCATTTAGCGCCGCGCTGAAACAACCTTGCGTTTATCTCCTCCGTGTGATAGCCGACTGTGTGCCAGCGTTTCACCGCGCCTGCAGCAGGTCCAAACACTCAGGCGTGTCATCCAAACACACCCGTATGAAAGGCTCTTTCCTAGTAAACGCCGTCTCTCTGAATGAGCCTTTCATTCCCCCCGGCGCCGCCGTACTAATTACTGGAGGCGCTTCGGGTCACTGTGAGGTGAAGAGCGGCCATGACATTAAAACACTTTGGTTTATCTATGACGCGTTCATATTTTTCAGAAAGACAATAACATTCTCCATTGTGTGAGTTTTCATAAGAGTGAATAAATCCTTCCTGAAGAGCGGCGGGGAGCGTGAAGAGAGATCTGGGGGTACATTCCTGTCCAGCAGCAGATTGGAATCAGCCGAAGCCGTCGCTGCCGTGTGGGTTTAGTTTAGTTTTGCTTCAGAGAGAGTTTACAGAAGGTTTAGATAAATGCTTCACACTCTCGGCGTCCATCTCTGCAGAGAATCTCTGCCGTTATCTCTGATGGTATCTCCGAGGGTCTGCTGGGTGGATGCTGCTGCACCTGCTGTCGGTCGCCACTAGGGGGCGGCAGTGAATCCTTGTGAGGCTTTTCTCATCTCCACACCCACAATGTTTAAATTTAATCCAGGACTGTAGAGGGGTGGAGGATCATTACCCGCCTCTCCAGACACGTTAATAGAATAATTAGTCATAGTCACATAGTCATAGTTGTAGATAGATTGTATGTTTAACCAAATTTTTTCTTTTTTACTTTTTTTTATAGGTAAGTTTAGGAATCAGGAGTGAAACTTAAGCTTTTCACGGGTCAAAGATGTCATTAAAACCTCTTTTTTATGGGTTTATGGGATGGTCTAACCTCACTTATCAAACAATGCAGGAAATTTATGGTTTTTAAAGACATATATAATATTTTTTCTAGTCTAGATAAGGATTTAGTCTCCAAAGGAAATTAATTTGTGAGTTTATTGACTATGAAAGTCCTTCTTTGTATCCAGACGCTCCATGATGTTAGTATGTGACGTAGTTATTGTGAACGCTGTGACAACTCAAATGACTTCTTCTGCTGAAAAGTGTCGCTCGGACTGAACAACTAGAACAATGACGGACTTTAAAGTGTATTAATGCTTTAAGGTCCAGGGTCACAGTCGATTGTCTAAATGACCCCGCCCCCTGCTGGCCTGGCATGCATACTACACATCAGTACTAGTTCTCCACAGTTTTACGATAGCTTTACCAACCAGGATCATTTTAACAACGTCGCCGTATAAAATGTACAACTGTAACAACGCGCAGAGGAAAATCCTTGAAGTACATGGGTTGTCATGGAAACGCGGCCTGAGTCGGTTTGTTGACTGTGTCTTTGTGTGCTGGCGGACGGCGTCCTCCTCCAGCGGAAAGCGGCGAGGTTTGGTGAATGGATCGGGGAGAGGGAGTCGGCGGTATCCCCTGGCTGCAGGCTCTTCTTTTGTGAATGCCTGTCCACACTTGCTCAGCCTCCACATTCCTGGGCGAAGCGCGCTGAGTGTCAGCAGCACTCCGTCTGTCTGTGTGTAATTATCTTCACATATAATTATACTAATATTACTGTTGATGAGCCCTCTGAAGAATTGTACTGCGATGACACAACGGCATCATTTGTTCTGCTTTTTTCTCGCCGCAGCGTTTTTCCACCGCAATACCAAAAATCCAAACGGTTAACCACACCCCCTAATACTTAGACGCGATATCACAAGGCGCTCGCCGCTGACCGCTATTACGTTGTTGCTTAGCTCCTCTTGCTAAAACCTCAAACTCCAAGCTGTCGCTCCGGGCCAGAGGTTGTCGGCGTTCCTCCTGCCAAGGCCTTCGTGATGCCAACCAAGTTTGAAAAACACCTCAGGATGTTTAATTATCAGATTTGATCACAGACTAGTGACGTTTCCTCATCAGGGGAGGAGAACCTGAGTGAGGGAGTCTCCCCTCCTCGCCTGAATTAAATCAAAAACATCCTCAAATGGGCGTCGGAACATTCAGCGACATCTAGTGGCGAAGATCCAGATTGAATATATAAAATATGTATTTCACCTCAGCTCACCCCTCCCTCCTCAAAAGATCTACAGAGGCCTTGAAGAGTCTAGATGATGTCATCGTCATCACAGTTTCCTGTTTAGGTGTATTTAAATAGATAGATCTAGAAATTGCATTTATTGATGCATTTAATAAAACTGCTGGTCATCGTGGAGGTGGAGGCGGCGGAGGCGGAGGAGGCGGAGGAGGCGGAGGAGGCGGAGGAGGCGGCGGAGGAGGAGGAGGAGGAGGAGGAGGAGGAGGAGGAGGAGGACCCACGTTTTGAGAAATTGAGGATAGTTTATCACAACAAAAAAGCAACTAAGCCAGAAATGTTGCTCACAAATAAGGTAAAAGTGCGATGACCTCTATCAAACTGCAGAGAGGCACAAGCCGTACCGGTACCAGGACCGGTATTCAGTACAGAAGTACTCAAGCCCAAAGTTAATTAGTTAGAGGCCCATCAAACCAGGCTTATGTTAGAAGCCCTTCCTCCCTAAAAAATTGGGAAAATAAGCTCACAAATCCTCATGTTTGGAATATTTCATTAATAACTTAACTTCAATTCCCTTCGACGTCCCCTACAGGCACTACAGCCAACCCCCCCCCACACACACACACACACACACACACACACACACACACACACACAGACACACACACCAGCCCCCCCCCCCTCTCAGCGAGGCTCCATCCAGCTAATGTGTGACAGCTGGTTATCATTAGCGTGGACACCTATGAAGAAGCATCATCAGCACCAGATGTCTTCTTTCAGAACTCTTTCCACTGGTGGACACTGCTTCACCACCAGGTTCTCTTAGATGGAGGTTATTAAGTTTTATTTTCTCCCAACAGGAAAGGACCCAGGAGAGGCTCTAAACAATGTTACACTATTAACGTTTCCCATCACCGTCGCATCTGTTGAGATGGTACCCCACAGGGTCGAGGATGGTCGCCGGCAGAAGGCCTCACGTTATCGCACATTAATAACTGTCATCGCCGCCGCCGCCATGTTTTATATTCTCACCCGTTGGTCCAGTTTAGTGCTAATGTGTTGCATAAGTATCAACTGGAGGATTTCTGATTTTTTACTCTAAAAGTTCATATTTGACCCACTAGAGGGAGTTTT
Source organism: Lophius americanus (assembly GCA_037951165.1). Taxonomy (NCBI): domain Eukaryota; kingdom Metazoa; phylum Chordata; class Actinopteri; order Lophiiformes; family Lophiidae; genus Lophius; species Lophius americanus. The sequence continues at coordinate 1,498,476 of JBBDHG010000264.1, read as the reverse complement.
TTCATTAAAAACACTCTTCATTCATCATACCCCTTTTCCACCCAGCTGGTTCCAGGGCTATTTGGAGCCAGAGCTAGACTGGCTCCGAACTAGCACCGGTTATTTTGCTGTTTCCACAGCCTAAGCACCAGCTCTTGGCTCTCAAAACTGGACCCAGACAAGCTCCAACTCTTTGCTGGTCTAGAGCCAAGAACCGATTACGTCATACGGGGACGTAACGGCGTGGCTCTGACTTGGCTCCTTTTCATTGGAATAGCAAACAGGTTCTTAGGAGGTGCGCAAGTTGAACCAACTAGCACAAGGTTATTTTTCGTGGAAAGGGGGTAACGACATTGGGGGCTTTTCTGTGATATACCCTTGCTGTCGGAGACGACAGCGTAGGCCTACCTGTAGTTGTTGTTACAGTCTTTATTTCAGGTTCGGTCATCAGATTAATTAATCACGTAAAGCAACAGTAATATAAAAAAAACTAACTAACAGACGGAGCTCCTTAAGTAGACTCGCCAGAATTAACCAGGATTGTCGCTCCACAGGGGGGGATTTCTGCTCCGTCAAGCAGAGGGCGGTGCGACCTCGTCACCGCAGGAACCTAGTTATGCTTTGAAATAGGGATGCAAGGTTGGACGGACATGCCAATCAGCCAAAACATTAAAAGCAACTGTCTAATATTGTATAGATTTTCCTTTTGTGACCCAAACAGCTGACTGATGTCGGGGGGCTCTTCCGGGGGATCAGGCTACACAGGCTAGCACACATTCGAATTTATCCCACTTCCCACATGAACTACAGGACAAAATGTTCACTTCTTGTCTAATGTATCAGAACCGCTGACGGGCGTCATTGCTCTGACTTCACCCATCAGTGGTTATAATGTTTTGGCTGAACGTTGGATGTTTTAAGGCCTCTTCGATATTCATTATCTCCCAAGATTAATCGTCTCTTGTAAAAATAATTTGCTCTCTGGCAGTGAAACACCTTCATTTATTTCTTGGACAGGATGACTTACTGTTATGGCTGGTGGGGTGATCAAAGTGTGAGGGGGTCCGGCTGCCCACCCCCAGAGGAAAAAAAAGATTGTATTTTAAAACAACTTCTCACATTTTCACAACCCACACACACACACACACACACACACACACACACACACTCAGAAACGGCCTCTGAGCGTTCGTCCAATCAGGCGGCTATGGAAACGATGATGCTTGAAGGACAGCACGTGAGTAAAAGTTAGAAACCATCGGTCCGATGATGAAAAGTTAATGAGATTATTGATGACAGACGCGGCGAGTTCATGTGGTGTGAGATTAATTGGAAACATTTTTGTCTGACTCACATGAGCAGCGGCTCAAGTTGGGACAAAGACATGGAGACTCAAACGCAAATATTTAATTGCACAACTTACCGACTCTGAGACGCAGGAACGTGACGGAGGAAAGGAAAAACTGAGGATTAGAACTTTTTATTCATTAGCATATTCAATATTGCAGTGTCTCTTCCAGTGTGTGTGTGTTGGTGGCTGAGTGTGTGCGTGTTGGTGGCTGAGTGTGTGTGTTGGTGGTGGAGTGTGTGTATGTGAGCGTGGGTGTGTGCGTGGGTTTGTGTTAATGTATTTGTATATATGTGTGTGTGCATGTGTATGTGTATGTACACATGTGTATGCGTGTGTGTGTATGAACGTGTGTGTGTGTATGTATTTGTGTGTGAGTGTGCGTGTGTCTATGTGTGTTTCTATGGGTGTGTGGGTGGGTGGGCGAGTGTGATTGTGTCAGTGAGTGTGTGTGTGTTTATTTGTGTGTGTGTGTGTGTGTGTGTGTGTGTGAAGGATCAAGTGTGTTTGTTATGTTAGTATCCTCTCATTTTGTTGGATTAAAGTTTTGTCTGCGTCTAATCTTCTCCATGGAACCAGTAAGACAGACTTTGCAGAATAAAACGCAGAATGTTGTTGCCGAGCAGCGGTGGCCAGTAACTAAGTACAGTAACTAAGTACAGTAACTAAGTACAGTAACTAAGTACAGTAACTAAGTACATTAAATCTTAGAGCGACTTTTTTACTTTCCACTTTCCACAGAATACTGTAGTTACTGGTTACTTTTCAGTTTACAACATTTTCATGCCTTTCCTGTCCAGTGTAAACATGCAACTACGCAAATTTATATCTATAATACTGGAATGAAAACCCTTTTGTCTTAAACTGTAGTAATGGAGAGTAACTAATTACATTTACTCAAGTACTGTACATAAGTACAAATTTGTGGTATTTGTACTTTAATCAATTATTTCAAGCTTATACTACTTCATGTAAATTACGAGGACTATGCTGTCGTCCCTGATGGCACGGCTATGTCCCAGAAAAGCCCCCAATCCCCTGCGTTCTACAAGCAACTCCTTAAATGAAACGCAAAGTTATGACCACAAATAAGAGAGTTTCGTTAAAAACTCCACTTAGAGATAAAAATAAGAACTATTGGAGTAAACAAGCATTCCCACCCACATATGATATGAACACTAGATCTCCTCGAGTCGATCAAATATCCATTCGCTAAAATTTGGAGTAAATTTTCGGAAAAAAAATGTTTTTTGCGAAAAGCTCAACCAATGAATAAAATCTGAACTATTACAGTAAAATATTTGCAATGAAAAATCCACTTGAGTCGATTAGTATGCACCAAATTTGGACTAAATTAAACCGTTCTGGCCCGAAAATTTCTGCAGAAAAAAGCTCCCCCTAGTGTAGGAAGTATACATTGGTCCTTTCCCAAAATCACACCAGTACTTCCTCGCATTAAGGTCTATGTGGGTACACAATTTGAAAAAGATCCATGAATCAGTTTTTGAGCAACTAAGTTAACTTGAAGGATCTGCGGTGGCTGCTGCGACGGCTGCGACGGCTACGGCGGCCGCGGCGGCGACTATTCCATTACATCCTCAACTTTTCAGGGTTATAATTATTCCGCCCCAGGCTCCGCCACATTTGTTTGACAGCTTTGGTTACTAGTATCTCTAGTATCTTTGGTTACTAGTTTATCTCACCGATGAACCGCAAAAAGTAGTTACTCCACACTAGTATGTAGCAGCAATGCTAATCCAAAATCCGAATATAAAACACAGAAAGGGAGCAGGAGTGTTTACTTTGATACTTTTAAGTCCATTTTGCTGATGATACTGTTGTTGAGTCATGCAGCCGGCAGGAGACCTTCGCAGGAAACGGTTGCAACACATGCCAGGAAACGCATCATCCTCTGACATAACCCATAAACACAGTCGCACTGCCAAGCCCCTCTCACACACTCACACTCCCTCACACACAGAGACATCCTGCCCGGTTGAACATGTGTGTCACTGCCGACTGCTGACTCCACACCAGGTAAAGAACCGCTCTCCTTCCTGCTTTAAACAGCCAGAAGTGGCTCACAGCCCTCTGTGTTCCTGCTGCGTTCAGTCGGTGAGACTGCCTGCGTCGGTTCTCGGCGTCTGAGCCTGATGGACGACGTGGAAACTGGTTTGCATGCTTGACATCTGTGAGTGATCTGGGCTCAGACAGCCCGCTGAGTGCGATAGAGCGGCTCTCCGACCGACGTTTGGATCGTGAGGAGGTATAGAGACATGTGGAGGACATGTTGCAGCTTTTTAACGACGCTTTTTATTTCTTTAATAATTTGGGGAAGTCGTATGAAACTCTGCTGTCACTGAGTTGAAGCTCATTTAAAGGTGCAGTGTGTAAAATGTAGCAGCATCTGTAGGTAGAGTTCCTGACTGCATCCTCAGCTCACCCCTCCCTATCCAACAAATCTATGGTGGCCTTCAAGTGCCGGAATTATGCACTCTTTGAAACTCAAAGCCTACAGATAAGATAGGCCCAGTCGGTCCTACATGGACCCGGAGATCCTTGTGGTCCAGGCAGGGACCACTCCCCTCCACGGGGGGCAGGAGGGAGATTACCGCCAGACCTCAGTCAATGGAGGTTCTTTAAAACTCCAAACCACAGCCAGGAGCCACCTTCATCCAGGAGCAGATGATGATGAAGAAGATTATTCATCATCTTCTTCTTCATTGGTTCTAGAGATGAAGCATTTCTTCTTCATGCCATTTCAACCTAAAAACATAAAAGCTCCTCTCTCCAGCCAGAGTTCAGTTTGTCCGCTCTAGGCTACCGTACAAACATGGCAGCACAACAAGGAGGTTGCTGCTGGTTTACTTTTAGCTAAGCTAAAGTAAAATGCACAATTCTAAAAAATGAAAGTTATGAATATTGTATTAAATTGAATCTAAGAGATTCCCCTAAACTACGGACTGGTCCTTTAAGACTGTGTGGTTTGAAGTGGCGGGGTCGACATAAGGAGAAGAGAACTCTAAAGGCTGCAAACCCAGAACCTTCTTAATGTGAGGCAACACTACAGATCACTATGACACCTTTAAACCAGCTAACAGCATTAGGCTTGTAGCAGTTAGCAGCTAGAAGCAGTCAGCATTTAGTAGCAGATAGCAGCTAATAGTAGTTATAAGCTAGTAGCAGTTGGCATTTAGTAGCGGTTAGAACCTAATAGTAGTTAGCAGCTAGTAGCAATAAGCAGCTAGTGTCAGTCAACATTTGGTTGACAGTTAGCAGGTAATAGCAGTTAGCAGCTAGTGGCAATAAGCAGCTATAGCAGTCAACATTTAGTAACAGTTAGTAGATAATAGTAGTTAGCAGCTAGTGGCAATAAGCAGCTATAGCAGTCAACATTTAGTAACAGTTAGCAGGTAATAGTAGTTAGCAGCTAGTGGCAATAAGCAGCTATAGCAGTCAACATTTAGTAACAGTTAGCAGGTAATAGCAGTTAGCAGCTAGTGGCAATAAGCAGCTATAGCAGTCAGCATTTGCTAGCAGTTAGCAGCTAATAGTAGTTAGCAGCTAGGGGCAATAAGCAGCTAGTGTCAGTCAGCATTTAGTAATAGTTATTAGGTAAGAGTAGTTAGCTGCCTACAGCTACTAGCTGCTAACTCACAGATTGAGTTAGCATTGGGGAGACAGCCTAAGAGAGGTTTCATGGCCCCCATCTTCTGCTTGTGGTTTTTAAAGGCCTCCTCCGTCTGACTCCCATGTTTCATGTCTGCCGTTTATGACAACTAGGGAGACGAGGCCGAAGGTGATAAGATGAAGGACTGATGAGACGAGTCCCACTCACCAATGAGTTTAGTATCAGGCCCGTAGGAGAATCTGGGACGGGACGGAGGACTGATAGTGAGGCCCAGGCCGGTGACGCCTACGCCGGTGACTCTGCGGTTTAGGCGGCGTTAAAGATGTCACCTGGTTGTCTGTATTCTGCTCCAAGTGGAGAATAAAATCACCTCCGCGGCGCTTCAGGGTCATTTATGTCATAAATGTTAACGTCTCCTGGAGCCTAACTGCTGATGAAGCCTGATTGGGTGGGAACATCATTCAAGTCACAAATGCCACATTTTGGTTTTAATGGTACACTGTAAAAAGAAGTATTATAGAGTCTCGTATTTAAGTTGAAAATACTTGATTTAAATGTGCTGCCAGTGGTAGTCATCTTTTTTCTTAAATCACTAACGATTCTCTTTTTACAGTTTGTAGTTTTGTCTTAAAACACTGCAGGAATAAAATATTGTCAAATTCCTGCACATTTAATAAACAAATAGTTATATACTCTTATTTTTTAATCTTTTTTTGGTGGTAAAACTGGGGGGAAAAAAAGTTTTTGTAAGAGATTAGAAGAGTTTCAACGGCTGGAATTTGACTTCCTTATTATTTTCAGGTCTAATCATGCGCTGTGAAAAAAATGATTTAAGAGATTAACTCGTAAAATGTATTTTTGATTCTAATTTATTCATTTGAATTGCAATACCTTGATTTAACTTAGCGTTACCAGTATTTTTTTGTTGTTGCGTGTATAATAGTGGGACAAACTAGATTGCAGACAGTTAATTAGTTGAGCACAATAATTTTATGACTTTTAACCATCAGCTAAAAGTTCCTGGTTGTAACAGTTTTAATGACTTTAAGTGTTCAGGACTGGACACTATTATTATTCCTTTTATATTGTTATATACTGAAAATGATGTGTGTAATACATCGTTCCAGATGCAGTGTTGCCTCTATTAATGCTTTATAAGCGTTAATAACTGCCCACATGTCAATGGCATCATTTACCCCTCCTGTCACATGACGCTTGATCTCTTTCTGCTGGTCAGACGCTAACTGCTACTAGCTAACGCCTCACACTGTCCCGTCCCGCAGCCTCACTCTTCATCCACCAATGTCCATTCTGCACTCCGACCATAATCACGATGTCTTGGTACCTTTAAGACAGAACAACGCAGTGTTCCCGCCTGAACCGGCTGTCGGAGGGGCCACTGGGTGACCACTCGGTCACTTCTGGGTAAATGATTCTGATGGGGGAGGAGGAAAAGAGGGGAGGTGTAGTCCTTGTCCTCTTCGGGGATTAGTGCAAGCTCCTTGGCTCATTTGCATGTGAATGGATCCCGGAGCTGCTTTCAGCCACCGACACCCCCTCCTCTCCCTCTCTCTCTCTCTCTCTCACCCTTCTTCTCCGCGGCTCACGCTCCTCCTGACATCAGGGAGGGAGAACAGGGGAGAGGGAGCGAGGCAGTCGGGGACAGAGAGCAGGGCCGTCACAGCAACAACTCCGGGATTTAGTTCTTCCGTCGCTCTTCTTCTCTTTGGAGATCTTCGCAGCCGAAAACAGGGAGTCGTACAACCGGAGTTTACGGATGAGAGAAGGTAGGGGGGGGGTTTCTTCATCTGGACCCTGTGGTTGTCGGGGGGGGGTGTGCTCAGTCCGCTGGGCTAACAATGAAAGCTGACAGGACTGGTCCACATTGGCGGTCAGTGGGGGAGCAGCCTCGGCTGGCTTCTCTGTAAATTATTGGATGGAACAGATCGGGGCTCTGAGTTCAGGGTTACGAAACACATTCTCAACTTATAATACGACTCTTGACCATTTCTTCTTCTATCCTTAATATGTAACAGTCCCTTGTACTTCACTAACTAGGGAACTTTGAATCTAGGAAACATCTTAAAAAAGTGTCCACAGGGATGTCATCAGATTTCCAAAGACTACGGCTAGAATGTAAGATGAAAACCAGCACAACCTCAGTGTTTGGGAAAGAACATAACCGACTGACCTCATGACCTCTTAGATGCAAAATATATTCAAATTATTCACTGTTGACTGTTTGAATAGAGTTGCAGTTCTTCTTTTTGTCAAACAGCTAACTGGGTCTGATTTTTTTCAGCGCTTGAACAACGCGAAAATATTTAGGTTCCGATTCTTCTCATTGATTTTATACCATATTAGATTTTGCCCTGATATGTTTGATTTGAGAGGCATCACTCTGATTTAAAAGCTGCATCTCATTGACACTGATTCCCCTCACACAGGAAAAGTAATATTTGGGGTTAGCCCTGTTTACCTGAAGATCGTGTAGAAGACAGCACCTGATGCCTTTTCTGGTTTGGACTAAACAAGCGGCGCTTGTGTGTTGGGATGTCTTACATGTGCGTTGAGCATTCAGATCATTCATTCATTCATGATCTGCTCACATAACACATCGTCAGAACATCACAGCCCAGTCCTGCTTTCCCACCTTGCACACACAGATGTCTATCGTTTCACCTCTGGTACTACCAACACACCTCTCCTGCGTTTATACTGAATAAAGGGGGAAGAGTAAAGGTCCAATAGTCCCGCCTCCATAGACTCACAGAACTCTCAAGACTCTCCAAGTCGCTTCTGCTTCCAACTCACGACCAACCTTCAGGACTTGAGCGCTGAGAACGTTCATCGTCATACCTCCAAATGTCTATCCTCATACTCCTCACTCTGTACGACACTCTTCGCCTTCAGAATACTCCTCTAATACTCCTCCACCAGGTTCACCCCTAACCCCATTTCACCTCATCCACACCATGATAAAACAGTTTGTACCCTCCTCTGGTGCTTCTAGCCTTGCTGCTTTTCCACCTGGTCTCTTGGACACACATCATATCAGTTGCCTTTCTCTACCTTTACCTGCCATCATGCCTATGTGTAAAGTTCCTACTCTGACCCCCCAAACTCCTGTCTTTCCTCATCTCTCCCCCCTCCGAGTCTCCTTTTCCTTCAACTGACAGTTGCGAAATTCCAAACGTCACACAGCTGGTTAGGAATTCCGCTGGCCAGACCGATCCAATTTGAAAATCAGATTCATGTTCCACATATTGATTTGGCATAGATTCTACGTCAGTTGCCCTTCCTGACACCACCTGGGCTTTGGACCGGTCCCAGTGGTACACTGGTTGTTGACCCCCTTTTTGGCCGGTTTATTAGCAGAAGGTTTTGTTTAATAACTTTGTGGATGATAAGAATTCAGCTCCTCTGTCAATAGAAACTGTTTTTCACTTCCTCTGACAACATGTTGTGGCAAGTAGTTCATATCCTGGCACTATGTTTTCTGCAGAGCAGTGTTATGGGATGGGCTGCATGAAATTATAAGTTTTTAAATAGCGATTTGAATTTTTGTTCGCATGATGTCGCCGTATTTGAGTCGGGGAACTTCCTTGAAACGGGCAAAAATAAACTTCATTTTGTCTGTTTGTCTGTCCAGACAAAATGATCGGACCCTAAGCAGAACTTTCACCGTCACTTCTTCTGTTCTGTTCACTCATCATGCTGTTCAAGAAAGTGCATCGTCTCATTCTGCAGTTTTTTTGAAATGCTAGATTGGCAACTTCTGGCATCGCATGCAAATTGCAGCGTAGAATGTTTAAGTCTCAAAGGAAGAAGATCTGCGCCGTTTGCAGAGGATGTGGTTCTGTTGGCTTCATCAGCGCCTGATCTCGAGCAGCACTGGAGGCCAAGGTTCTCTATCGGTAAATGGTGGATCGTTTCCCTCAGGTTGGGGGTTGAGTCACTGCCTCAAGTGAAAGATTCTAAGAATCTCGGTGTCCTGTTCTGGACCGTGAGCTGTGTAGACGGTTTGGTATCAGTAGTTTAATGGTGTTGATTCGGTCCGTTGTAGTGAAGAAAGCGTCACAAGGTAAAGCTCTCAGTTCACCAGTGGATCCACGTTCCAACCCTCACCTCTGGTCATGAGTTCTGGGTGAAAGAATGAGGTCAGGGATCCAAGAAGCAGAAATGAGCATCCTTCATAGGGTGGCTGGGCTCAGACATGCAGAGGAAGCTCAGAGTCTAGCTGATGAGGAGCCAGTTGAGATGGTTCAGAGTCTTTGAGGATCCTCCAGGACGCCTCCCTCTGGAGGTTCTCCAGGTACCTCCAACAGGGAGGACTCCTGGGACAAACCCAGAACTCACAGGAGGGATTATAAATATTTCTTCTGGGAATCCCTCAGGATCCACGTTAGATGAGCAGGAGAGTGTTTCTGGGGAAAGGGACGTCTGGAACCCCCAACATGTGGACAAATATGAATGAATGAATGAAATCATTTTTCAGATTTAAACAAAACAAGTGCATCAGTGGAGTAATGAGTGAATTGGGTCTGAGCGTCTCACGTTGGATCAGAGCCTCACCTGTCAGAGTCTCACTGACGTGATTCACCTACGCTGATTGTTTCCTGTGAGGTCAGACAACTTTCAGTCACACTTTGGTCTGGATCCCGTATCTGGCTGAGTCAGACGGTGCGTGAGTCACTTTACACATTTAGCTTAATCACTTTAGATGAAACCATCCCTCACCCCATGAGGCATCATGGGAGATATGCTACTCTGCCTGCAGACCATTTGCTAAATGCAAATGTTTTGTCGGTGTTGGAGGAGGAATCGGCACAGATGTGCCGGCGTGTGCTCTGCCTCCTGATACCGATCTGACCCGGCTGCGTTGAATATTCGTGAATTCAAAGAACAGGAGGTGCTGCTTTGTCCCGGAGGTGAAATAATTCTCAGCTTTGCAGATCAGTGAAAAAACTAATTCACAATCAATTACATCTTTAAGCAAATATAACTGCAGAGCCAGAAGGAGATGGGCTCAGATTTCAGACGTTAGAGGTTCTTCTGCTGTGGATGATTGGCTTTGGAAACCCCACTGTGGCTCCGCCTCTTCCTTCCTCTCTCTCTGTCTGCTTTTTAGATGTTCTTTATCGGTTTGTTTTTATTATAGTCACCCAAAAAGAACTCCACTCAGGTGAAATGCATGAAGAGGAGTTCACGTCACCTCATTCTGAGGTTTCCTTGAGGCTCCCTCGAGAGACGATGTCCTTTTTAGTGAATCCATTGCAGAAATTTATGTTAAATCCGCGTGAAAATCAAGTTGATTTGTGGAGGGAAGAGCAAGAGATGTGGGGAAATAATCAAAAGATATACATTAATTCATGCAGCAGGAACTTCCGGATGTTCCCGCTGCAAGAAACGCGACTTTTATGTATTTAAAGTTGCTGCGCCCACTAGTGGCCTCTCAAGCATACTGCAGTTTTTTCTATTCTTACGTCAATGGAAAGGTCATTTTAAGATTATTCAGATTCATGCCATCCTTTTCTGTAGCATATATCAGCCAGCCATAACATTAAAACCGTCCAGACATTAAAAAAAAAAAAAGATCTGGTTCTGCCTTCACCTGTCAGTGGTTATAATTTTATGGCTGATTGGCATGTACTAACCTTGAGTGTAAGCAGTTGTGCCTTTGAATGACTTGATTTTTCCATGTTTAGATGATTTTAGGGTACCTCTGAGTGGTGGTCATCTCCAAACAACATCCTCTACTCTCTCTGCTCTACGCGGAGATGCTGTCTGGTGGATATGTCAGGGGGGCATGTTGGGGGGATGGGGATATGTCATCTCCAGATGACTGTCTGTAAAACACCTCCTGTGATAGGAAGCTCACCAGGGTGTAAAGTCTAATGATGTCCTTGACTCCTGAGGATTAGTTCTGTTCCAGCGAGTCTACGGGGTATTTCTAGCTGATTAAATTAGAGAGAGAGAGAGAGAGAGAGAGAGAGAGAGAGACCAAATAAAGTGTTGCAGCTTGCTGAGTCATGCAGTAACATGTGAACATACACTGCAGAAACAAAGTGCATTTGTCTCATTTCTCACCATAAAATCTCATTGCACCTGATTTTAGACACAATCATTCAAAAAGGAACTTTTCAAAGAAAATGCATCTCGAATATTTTAAGTCAGAGAACCTTCAAAGTATCTCACATGTTCAATAAGTATCAGTATTGATATTATATTATTATTAGTGTAAGTATTTCTAGCTAACCTAAAGACATGTTTTATCTCTTTCTGCTGTCTGTGGAGATTCTCTTTCATCCAGGTCTTGGTAATCCACGTGGCTTGAATCCGGAGAAACTGGACTTCTGTTTTGGCCTGAGGACGTTCCACCTTTCATCCAAGAGGGTTCTTCTGGTCTGACTGACCTCTGGGGGGTCAGGGATTTAACATCTGAACACTTCCTGGAGGTATAAAATCCCTGACTCCCCCACCAGGCTGTTAAAACTGAAGAAGTCCAGTTTCGTCGGAATCAACCCACATGGATGACTTTCTAATCTTGGTTCAAGTTCGTGAAGGTCTTAAGTTAAACAGGAAACAATGACCCTACCATTGTTACTACGCTATTGCCTCCTAAAAGCAAGTTCTTCTTCTTCTTCTCCGATCATTTCAAAATCTCTTAAAACTACAATTTGTTTTAAGTAACTTATTTGGGAAAGGGGAGTTTCTCCGGAGTAAAGACAGACATTTCAGTGACGGTGCATTCCATCAGACAGACACAGATCACAGGTTCTCTGGGGATTGTCATCCAATCCTATTACAGCACACACACATACACACACACACACAAATATACACACACTTAAACACACACCCACGCACTTCAACTAGACCTACGCTGTCGTCCCCGCCACCAACACCAACGGATTGAACCTGAAAACGTTTCTGAGATAAAGTTTCTCCTAGTGCCGGACATATACAACCGACCTCTCCAAAAATAAGTCCTGTTCTTCCTCGCACTAAGGTCCATGGCGGTACAAAATTTGAAAATGATCCATGAAGGAGTTTTTGTGTTATCGCGTTAACACGAAGGACCTCGGGGCAGAAGCGGACCACGATTCCATAACATCCCTGACTTTTTGGTAGTGGGCGGAGCTGTGAGAGGTGATATGTGTTTGTGTTTCCCATCCTTCCTCCAGAACAGGAGACCAAATCCACTTTTCCTGCCAAATGAGTCATCTTTGCAAAAGTCATTTTCGCAGAACCTCCGCCAAGGCACAACAGTTCCCAGGGTTAAGGAGAAATTCTTGCATTTTCTCCATTAATGTCTGAGTTATGGCCCGCCTCTTAATCTACCAACAACTCAAACAAACTCTAAGTATCTCTAAAATACTCTAGCCGGTCGTCTCTTGCGCCTTCCTCTTCAGGGTCTCTGTTCAGCCAACTGAGCGCCCAGCTCCAACCCCCCTCAGAGACATCAAAGGAACAAAGGCAGCATTAGCCCCATTGTGACGTCACTGCCCCCAAATCGCTTCCTAATTTATTTTATTGTAAATTTTGCGAAACGTCGCCAAAATTGAATCCCCTCTTGGATATGCCAAAATGGAACTCTGGGTAATAATTCATGCAAGGAGTGTGAAAAATAACCTAAGTAAGTAATAGTTAGTCGTTTGGAGTAGATGCGTCGCAATGTGGCTACCGCTGCCTATGATCCTTTGATCCCTTTGATGTTTCTGTGAGGTTTCTTTTGGGGGTTGGTTGGAGTTCCCGCCTTTAAATTTGACATCATTCTTTAACGATGGATCACGTTTTCACTCTGAGGTCCTCAAATGCTGTTGAAAGGGTCTTCAGAGGAACCACCTACCTTTGGCTCTATGATGTCATAGACATCGCTGCTTTATTCCTGCGGCGCATGAATAGTTTTGTTTCAACGTTAAATCAGAGGACGGGAAGGGTCGGAGAAGACTTCCTTAGTTGCGTACTTTGTGTGGCTTTGTTTTCAGTCGTGTCATGAATCTCTCTGTGGAACCTTCAGAAACTGCTGCAGAGCTGCAGACGGACCAGCTCGCCCCAATGGAGGAGAGTCAGGAGCAGGAGAGCGGCATGATGGGACAAATCCATGAGGACAACAGTCAAGGTCAACCAGGCAGCGCGGAGGCCCAGAACCGGATCGCAGAGAAAGAGAAGCGTGTTGAGATCCGTGCGGAGGAGACGGAGGAGAAAAGGATGGAGGAAGGAGAGATGATGCAGATGGAGGCGGAGCTGAAGGTGGAGCTGGTCCCCGCGGTGCCGGGTCTGGATATGAGCTTCATCAGAGGCACAGACATGTTTGGCTACGTTGGCATTGAGGCGGTTCTGGACCAGATGAGGAACAAGACTATGAAGTCCGGCTTCGAGTTCAATGTCATGGTTGTTGGTGAGTCTCACACAAATAAACACTTCATTATCAATATTAATGAGAATAATTAACCCTACATGTCCGTCATACTGACATGGAAGGATGTGAAGCTTATCAGTCCAGGTTCATACAGTGAAACAATCCAGGTTCATCCAGTGAAACGGTCCAGGTTCTTAGTGGTCACTCTGAACACGTTACATTCTTCTCCTTTAAACTGTCAGTAAAATGAATCGCTCCAAACTCAGAAGGTGTCAATGACTCTCAGCTTCATGTGTTTGTGGGTTTTGGGTTCGGAGCCACTTTTGGTGGTTTTGGTCGACACAGTACATTAATGTTCTCTTGTCCTACAAGAGGAAATAGGATTTTGCGTGGAGGAAGTGTTTTCGGGTTCTATCTGCAAGACACAAAGACATCATTCCTGTGTTTGAGTGAAAACAGGAAGTCGATTGCTGATATTTATGTTTCAGTTCAGTGTTTAAACAGTGACTTTATTCCACAAGAATCCCAGTAATTATCACACGTGTGTTATTGATGCGGCTCGCTGATTCATATCTGAGGGGTGCATCACCGTTAACAAGAGGAGGATCTAATGTGACATAAGTTAAGATAGAAGGTACTACAGGAGAAAAAAAAACGTGAACGTTAACGTGAATATGTGTGAGGAGGAAACGCAAACCCGAAAGTAAAAAAGAGGATTATTGCGTTTATTCTCGGTATGTTATAGGTTTTGCTCTCAGTGTGATGTGACAGATGTCCGTCATACAAAACGGGAGGAGTTACAGAGTTTGATGGCCACTGATAGAAAAGACCTCCTGTGGCATTCTCTGGTGGTCCTTAGTGGTCTCATCTACTACCAAAGGTCCGGAATCTAGTTTGACAGCAAAGGGTGACTGAGTTCCACCAAGGTCAGAGACCTTTACCAGGGGTCTTCCTCTATAGTCTGGGACCTTCACCAGTGGTCTTCCTCTATAGTCTGGGACCTTCACCAGTGGTCTTCCTCCATAGTCATGGACCTTCACCATTGGCTTTTTTTTTCATGGCCAGAGACCTTCACCAGGGGTCTTCATCCATGACCAGAGACCTGAAAAGGGGTTTTATCCATGGTCAGAGACCTTCACCAGGGGTCTTCATCCATGACCAGAGACCTTCACCAGGGGTCTTCATCCATGACCAGAGACCTTCACCAGGGGTCTTCATCCATAGTTAGAGACCTTCACCAGGGGTCTTCATCCATGACCAGAGACCTTCACCAGGGGTCTTCATCCATGACCAGAGACCTTCACCAGGGGCCTTCACCCATGACCAGAGACCTTCACAGGGGGGTTTTATCCATGGTCAGAGACCTTCACCAGGGGTTTTATCCATAGTTAGAGACCTTCACCAGGGGCCTTCACCCATGACCAGAGACCTTCACAGGGGGGTTTTATCCATAGTTAGAGACCTTCACCAGGGGTTTTATCCATAGTTAGAGACCTTCACCAGGGGTCTTCATCCATGACCAGAGACCTTCACCAGGGGCTTTATCCATAGTTAGAGACCTTCACCAGGGGCTTTATCCATAGTTAGAGACCTTCACCAGGGGCTTTATCCATAGTTAGAGACCTTCACCAGGGGTCTTCAGCTAGATAGATAATTGTCCTCCTAACTTTGGGTGACATGGCAGGAATAAAAACATTTACGCTGTACAACAAAGACATAGAGGATGAAAAATGTTTTGATTTATTGTGTCTGCAGGTCAGAGCGGTTTGGGAAAGTCAACGCTGGTCAACACGCTGTTCAAATCCAAAGTCAGCCGGAAGTCCTGCACGCCGAACTATGAAGAGAAGATCTCCAAAACAGTCCGACTGCATACTATCAGCCATGGTTGGTCTACACACTCACACACACACACACACACACACAGACATTTAAAAGAATAGTGAAGTGAAAGCAGGATGTGGGCTGGGTGTCCAGTACCGTAGAGAAGTTGTGACCACTGTAGCAGAAACATGAACCAGGACTGGGACGAGCCAGAAACGGACTTTTACTTGAAGTGTGTGTTGGCGGGCTCCTCCCCCTGGAGTTCACATCCCAGGAAGAGTTGAAATAAAACAGAGACAGAGAGAGAATCGGCCTCATTGTTGGACTGATGCTCGTCTCCAGCTGTCACTCCTAGAATGTGACACCGCCGACCGTGACATCCAGCATAAACAGCGTCGGAGTCTGCGTGGAGGATTTGTGATGGAACGCTGGTGAAGTCACAGAAAACCCCTAAATATGGTCATGACTCAGAACCGAGGTTTCTCCGTATCTTTCCAAAAAGGCTGACACTGAAGCCCTTCTTGTAGAGAGATTGCGCAACGGCGCCGCAATGAAGACCGTCTCTGTGACACCTTTTCTTGTTTACACTCAGCCAGACAGCGGCGGCGCGGCGCCCCACTAGTGTGTAATTCAAATAGTGAGCTTAAAGTTTTTCAGAGCGGCGCCACAGCCGCGTCTGCTGTAACGTCAAGCAGCTCTCCGTAGCGACTGATCTCCTGGGAGCTGCCAGACGTCGAACACCTCCACTGCCGTTAGAGAGGTGCAGCAACTCAGAATTTAGAATCCGTGTTGGTAGAGAACGGAGCAGAGGAACCAAACACAACAAGCCTGCCTTGAAAAGGCAGGTACCGTTGAACAACTGGTTGTAATGTACAAGCTACACACTAGGGAATAAAACACACGATTTATTGTGTAGCTAGCTGTATGGTCTGTGGGCGGGATCTATTAGGCAGCAGGAGGGCATTTTGTCCTGAAGTTGTTGGACCCAGGAAGAATCTGAATGATTTTTATGAAGGCCCGATGGTGACAACTAGGTCAGAGTATCTCCAGAACCGTGGGTCTTGATTGGTGTTCCAAGTCTGTGGTGGTTAGTACCTCCTAGCCTTACACCCAACCCGTAACACCAAACCCGAAACACTGAAGCCTAAAAAGTAACCTGTAACCCCAACACGGAACCCTAACCGGTACCATGTAGGCGTGAAAGACGTTCTCTAAAGACGGTCTGAGTCCGTCGTGGCATCAGTGCGTTTTGTTCCTCTGCTCATAAGGTAGGAGCTTCATTGGGATTTTGACCCCAAATCCCACCTTTGTCCACTAGATGGCGCTACGTGCAAATGCTACAATCTTTTTTGCTGTGACATAAAATCAGTTTGATCAAAATCTAGCATTTTGCACTGTAAAAAAAAATAGCAAGAACTATAGGTAGAAGCCTGGTTGGGGTCACTTGTGTAGAACAGAGTCCGCGGCTGAAAGTAGCTCTTGTTTCTTCAATGGATCCACAGAAATCCTGAGGAATCATGTATCTGCTGAGGATTGCTGTGTTGAATGAACACGTCGACTTGAAGTCTCCTCACTCTGTTCAGACAGGAAGTCAATGAAAACAAGGTTTTGTGATGCAGAGATAAGGAAGTGAGCTCTGCCTCCACATGACAGGACCGTCAGGATGAAACTGACTCATAGATCGGTTTCTCTATTAATGTGTGATCTTAAGTGAACCGGGGATGTTGTTGCACTTTATCGGGGATAGAAATGATTAAGTCAGGGGATATTATGGAAACGCCATCGCTGCCGCCGCGTCCACATCCTGAACGTTAGCAAAGACTACTAAAAAAAACTATTTCACAAATAATTTTCAAAGTTTATACCCGATAGACCTTAGTGTGTGAGGAAGAACTGGATTGGGAAAGATTGGTTGTATATTTCTGACACTAGGGGCGGAGCTTTATCTCCAAAACTGTTTTTTGGAAATAATCTTTCAACTTTTGTCCGATTTTAGTCTAAATTTGGTGCGTATGAATCAAAACAGGGAGATCTAGCTTGAATAGATCTAATTTTATCACTACAGAGACTTTTTTTTATTTAAACCAAAAATACTGAGGTTTTAAATAAGTCATAGTTTAGTTCAGTGTGTGGCTACCAATTATTATTTTTTATAGAAATAGAGTAGAATTTTTTACAGTGAGAAATGAAAGGTTTTACGTCACAGTCAAAAGTTGGATTATGTGACTATAGCGCCCCATGTGGACATAGGTGGTATTTTACTTTGGAAAAAACATTTTTTGACAGATTTTGGTCCAATGCCTATCCAATGGTGCCGAATGGAGAATCCTCCTGGTTCCGTCCCAAAAAACAGTTTGACTTCAAAGAACGGTTGAGCGATGATTCATAAAAGGAATGATCCTCCATTAAACTGTAGAGATGCTGAACGGCCGCAGCTGAGACCATCATGTCCACTTCCTGCCAGAAACTTCTTCGTTGGTGTAGATGCCAGGCTGCGATTCTACAGCGCTGTTTAGATGTTTTTGTGAATGTGTGTGTGTGATCAACATATTATCGTATGAACGTAGAACTTAACTTTTTTTTAATCCTCTAAAACTGTTGTGTAAAAAAACTTGAGTGTCATTCACTGCTGAGGCGTCATGACTCATCGCCTCGGATCATCAGGTCCTTGCGGTGGAAGCGCCACATCTGGAGTCGGACCTCCTCGGTTACTGTAAACATGCTCCTACACAGCGTGATGATTTGGAGCATCGCAGCGCCTGTAAATAACAAGAATTCAAAGAGTCACACGCCGTTTCACAACTCTGGCCCTCAAGCAACTGTAAAAATCCATCACAGGTGTGTGTGTGTGTGTGTGTGTGTGTGTGTGTGTGTGTGTGTGTGTGTGTGTGTGTGTGTGTGTGTGTGTGTGTGTGTGTGTGTGTGTGTGTGTGTGTGCGCTAAATAGCAGCAGGTGAGATGAGGGAGAAGAGGGAGGGAGTGAAGGGAGAACAGGGAGAGACAGGAAAACAGTTGTTGTTAATTGTGATATCTAGTAATAATAATGTGAACCCCCCCCAACCCCTGTGTTTATCCGTCCAGTCATCGAGGAAAAGGGCGTGAAGATGAAGCTGACTGTGATTGACACTCCAGGATTCGGAGACCAGATCAACAATGAGAACTGGTGAGTGGAGGAGGGTGGAGATGAGAACGGAGCGAATGACGGAGATAGAGATGGAGACTGGTTTGATTATTTTTACATCTGCAGAGACACCTACGGGGACATTTCTCCAAAAGTGACCAAAGACGTCCCTCAGAGAGTCATACTAGAAAGAAATATTATAAAAATAAAATTAAAAGGATATTAATTATAATTAAATTGTCTCAAAATTAGCCAAAATAATAATAATTTGGTAGAAAAATGTCTCTACCACATATAAAAATTTAGCCTCTTAAAAACCCCTAAAACTATTTTTGCTTAATACAAGCAATAAAAAAGTTATTTTTTTTGCGGTTTAGTTGGGATTAATAAAACTGACCTGCTTTCAGCCACGTCACGTTCCATCGCTGACATTCTCCGTCACTCTCTGAGCCTCACTTAGAAGAAGAGAACACATGAAACCCGTTAGACTGACCCGTTAGAACTTCGGTGAACTCTTGGGGGTCCAGGCTCCATCAGAACATCGGAAGACGTTTTAATGTGGAGATGTTTCTGGTGGTATCTTCATCTCCTCTCTAGCTGGGAGCCCATCGTGAAGTACGTCAACGATCAGTACGAGAAGTACCTGAGGGAGGAGCTGCATGTCAACCGCAAGAGGAGAATACCCGACAGCCGAGTCCACTGCTGCATCTACTTCCTGCCTGCCACCGGACACAGGTCAGCTCCAGTTTATGGAACATCAGGTGTGAGGGAAAGTGAACAGATAGACTGTGAGAAGCAAAGAGTGACCTTCAGCAGTGTCCATGTCAGGGTGAGACCTCCACATCTGTCCAGACTGACCAGAGATCCGCCTCTGTTACTAGGTTACGCCCCATCGACGTTGAATTCATGAAGAGGTTGGGGAAGATCGTCAGCATCGTACCCGTCATCGCCAAAGCTGATACGCTGACCATCGAGGAGAGACACGAGTTCAAAGAGAGGGTGATAGAGCACACTCACAACTAGAGATGACTCACTCACTGCCAATGCATCACTCTCTTCACATCACTCTCTTTACATCACGCTCTTATCATCACTCTCCTATCATCACTCTCTTTACACCACTCTCTTTACATCACTCTCTTTACATCACTCTCTTTACATCACTCTCTTATCATCACTCTCTTATCATCACTCTCTTTGCATCACTCTCTTTACATCACTCTCTTTACATCACTCTCTTTACATCACTCTCTTTACATCACTCTCTTATCATCACTCTTTTTACGTCACTCTCTTATCATCACTCTATCATCACTCATTTATCAGTCTCTTATCATCACTCTCTTTACATCTTAGCATCACTCTCTTTACATCACTCTCTTAACATCACTCGTTTTACCTCATTATATTTACATCACTTTCTCTACATCACTCTCTTTACATCCCTAACTTTATATCACACTTTTTGCCTGACTCTTTACAGCCCTATCTTTACATTATTCTTTTACATGACTATTAACTTGACTCTGAACATCAAAGTATTTATATCACCCTGTTTACCTCACTATCTTTGCATGACTCTCAACTTAGCTCTGTACATTACTAAATAAATAACTCCCTTAACATCACTCTTATCACGGTACTCTTTATACGACTCTTTATAACACCCTGTCCATCGCTTTGACAATCACTATCTTTATAACACCCTGTATACTCTCTTTACATTGTTAGTCTTGCATCACTATGTTTACATCACTCTCTTTATGCCACTGTCTTGACATTGCTTTGTTTGCATCATTCTTTTTATATCACTCTGTGAGACTATTTACATTACTGTCTCACTGTAATATCACTCTTTTTACATCTTTATACAAATCCTTACATTTCCCTCTTTTTCACTCTATTGTTATTACTGATTTTATATCACTCTCTTTGCATGACTCTACTTTACTATCTGTTCATCACTATTTACATGGCCCTTAAAATCACTCTTTACAGCACTCTCTTCACAACTCTACATCCACCTGTGTACATCACTCTGAACATCACTATCTTTATAGCACCCTGCTTACATCAATCTCTTTATATTACTATTGTTGCATCGCTTTATTGTTATATCACTCTTTAAATCCCTCCGTTTACATGACTCTTTACATCACTTTATGGAAATTTCTCTGTACATCACTATTTACACCAATGTCTTACTGTAATATCACTCTTTTTACATCACTATCTTTACACATCTCTTTACATTGCCCTCTTTTTCATCCTTTTTTATCACTCTTTACATCACACTCTTTGCATGACTCTACTTCACTCACACTAAATCACTATTTACATGACTCCTAACATCCCCCACTTTACACCCCTGTCTTTACATCACTCTTTTAACATGACCCTTGACGTGACATTGCTATCGTTACATCACTTTTCTTGACATCACTCTTTTCCTCCTGCCATCGTTAAAGTTTTTAATCTCAAAGATCTTCGCCGCTCCACCTTCATGCCTCCTCCTGCCTACAGCTGCAGTAATCCGAGCCGTGCTTCACCTGACCCCAGTTTGAACTTTGACTCTTTGACAGATACGGCAAGACTTGGCGGCCAACGGGATTTCTGTTTACCCCCAGAAGGAGTACGAGGAGGATCCGGAGGAGCGGGTCCTCAACGACAGAATCAGGGTAAGAGAACGAAGCGGGGAGTCGACAGATTCCAGCTAAATCTAGTCACCGTCGTAAACAGATGATATTTTTTATGGTATTTACTGAGAGATGTTCCGACTGACCTGCAGGAAAGCATTCCCTTCGCCGTGGTGGGAACAGACAAGGAGCACCAGGTGAACGGGAACAAAGTGCTGGGCCGTAAAACAAAGTGGGGAATCATTGAAGGTGAGACTTCAGATCATCTAATCCCATTTACAGGTGCTGTTATTATCTACAGGTGCTGTTATTATCTACAGGTGCTGTTATTATCTACATGTGGTTCTTACGGGTCGGCCCAATGAGTTTGGACCCGCCTGTAAGTTCAACCTGACCGAGACTGAGAATCCATAAGAATCTCATTTAAATACACGATAAAGAACAATAAACACTAAAATTATATATATATATATATATATATATATATATATATATATATATATATATATATATATATATATGGTGAATATATAAAGGTGTCGTATCATGCAGTGACATCACAGTGACATCACAGAACTGTTTTGGCTGCAAGAACAATGCCTACGCAATATAAGGAAGAGGGTTTTAATGTTATGGCTGATGGGAAGACATGACAACTTCAAGTCCTTTAATCAGACATGTGAAAATATTCTATTTCTTATTTCTTATTTTAGGAATCACTCTGGGACTTTATCTCTGGATCACACCTTGATTGTATTTTTTGTTAATTTAGACATACTGTGTTAGAAATCTAAATTAAAACACGATCGGTTAAATTCAACAAGGACATAACTTGAGTTATATATTCATTATTGCACTAATCTGATTTCTTCTTTGTTAATGAGGCAATAATTGTTTACAATCTAAATCTTCTCCCACAGTTGAAAATGTGGCGCACTGCGAGTTCGCCCACCTGAGAGATCTTCTCATTAGGTGAGTTTGAATCTAATCCATTGAATTCTTTTCTTATTTACTTTTTCCTTTACAAACTCTACGTATTTGTTCAACCTTTTAAAATATTCTTCATAATGCCTAATATATATATATATATATATATATATATTCCTAATGTTGTCATTGAAGTAAATGGAAAAAATAAATTAATCCTAATATTCTTTTAAAAAAGGAAAAAAGGATTTTTTCCTCATATTCTGCTTTTAAAAAGGAACAGAAAGAAAATATTCATATTATTTTAAAGGAAAAATGAAAATATTCATATTATTTTAAAGGAAAAATGAAAATATTCATATTATTCTTTTTAAAAATTAAAAAAATATTCCTCATATTTTTTTGATTTTTTTTTTAAAGGGAAAATGAATTATTCCTCATTCGTTTTATAAAGAGGAACAGAAAGAAAATATTCATAATATTCTTTTTTTCAAAGGAACAAAAAGTAAATACTTAAATAATTTTTTTCCAAAGAACAAAAAGAAAATATTCATAATATTTTTTAAAGGAAAAAATATATATTCCTTTTCTTTTTTTTAGAAAGAACACAAGGAAAAACGAAATATTCCTTATTATTATTATTATTATATATATTTTTTTTAAAGGAATTATTTCTCATTTTCTTTTTTTATGAGAAACAAAAAGAAAATATTTATATCATAAATTTTTTAAAGGAAAAAAGAAAACATTCCTAATGATCTTATTAAAGAAAAGGGAATTAAATCCTAATATTCTTTTAGAAAGGGAAAAGGAATTATTATTCATATTCTCTATTATTTAAAGGAAAAAAGGGGGGAAAATATTCATAATAATCCCCTAAAAATATGATAAATAAATATTTCTATCAACGCTTTTATTCATCTAAAGTTAAAGAGTTTTAAAAAGTGTCTAAATTCGATTCTCTGTTGGTGTTTTTCTGAAGGTCTCATCTGCAGGACCTGAAAGACGTGACGCATAACATCCACTATGAGTCCTACCGCGTCCGGCGGCTCAACGACAGCAACGTGAACTTCAGCGAAGTGGGCGTGGCCAGCTGGCTGCTGGGGAACGGATTGGCTGACAAATCTGAGAGCGCCCTCTGATCCTCCTTCCTGCAGTCGACGCGCAAACGAGACGGCGAAGGGAGTAACACGTCCTGAACCCCGGACAAAAAGAGAAATTATTTTTTTGTAATTGTTTTTCTTTTTTAATCCTCATGGGACAAAAGTAGTAGATTGTTTTTACATTAAGGCCTGATAAATGCATCTTTTTGAACGTGAGCTCTGATAGTGTGTGTGCGTGTGTGTGCGTGGGTGCGTGCGTGCGTGCGTGCGTGCGTGCGTGCGTGCGTGTGTGTGTGTGTGTGTGTGTGTGTGTTTGTGTGTGGACGGTCCACCTATGAACGCTCTCGTCGCTGAATGGGAGTAATGGTCAGCATCACATGTGTCACATGAGGGCGGGTCATTCAGGGCGTCATTCTCGCTCGTGGTGATGAAGATGATGATGGGCTCACAGCTTCGATGTGAGGATGATGCTGGACGGCGAGCCCGTGTCTGGCCAATAAATGCTCCCATACCTGCATCCAGCAGTCACATGATCACTGATTGTGTCTTGGATATTTATATTTATAGGATTATATTGGTTACTACTTCACGTGTATTTTCCCGCGCGTGTCACGGCGCACACGCGTTACAGTCCCACAGTTTGTACATAGATGTATATTTGCTCGGTATGTTACGGCGATACTTCGCATCCTTTCAACTTTCTCCTGAGGCGCCGGCTCACGCTCACCTCATTCACTGTGTCCTCACGCCAATCAGCCGCAACATTATGACCACAGACAGCGAGGGTCAGAATAGCAGTTATCGTCCCGTTGCCGTGGTTACCTCTCAGCGGAAGCAAGTTAATCTCTAGTCGTGAAGTTGGAAGAAGGAAAAAAATGGTGAAGCGAAGGATCGGAGCCAAAGTGTGATGGTTATGCAAGTGCGTTGATCTAAGGAGGGTTAAACTGGGGACCTGGTGACGGGGTGCGGGATCATCGGTACACGAGGGGAGCGAAGGTGGGCGAAGGCGTTGTCTGATCCCACAGGAGAGGAATGTGTCGGAACACACGATGCATCTGAGAACTGTTTAGGCAGCCAAAAGCTGGCCCTAACAGGTGGTTTTAATGTTATGGCTGGTTGGTGCTCTTAGTCTTATAGAAGAAGCTACGGGGGAACAGGGTGGTACCTCCACCTCTGACTCTTAGTTTGCAAAGTTAGTCCTCCGATTTCCCTCCTTCCCTTTTCTTAATCCATTGGAACGTTGAGGCAGTTTTGTGTTTGTGCAGAGATGCTCTTGTGAGGAACCTGACTCACAAGTTCTGGTGAAACCAGCCGTATCGCATACTGGGTTATGTTCATGTTGGAGGGCGGGTACCTTGACCCACAAGGAGATGGGGGTACCCAGTGAAAATGAGGCGTACCAGGATGGTTCTGAAACAAGAGAGCAGCAGGCAGATGAGGCATCTTCCCCTGCTGTTCTGTCCATTTGGACCGGTTGACATCTAACCTCAGAATCCAGTCATGCGGTGGGGAGATGGATATCGTGCTTTTTTGGGAAAAAATATCTGCTGTTCATACTTCTGGGCTGACTGCAAGAGTATAATCTAAATTATCCTTTGTCCAAACCCGGCCCAGGTAGATCTCAAGACAAGAGTTCGGTTCTTGTATGATTCCAAATCGAATTAAAATGCTTGAACATTTCATCCTCTGCCTCGTTTAAGGAATAACACACACCCAAACTGTGTTTTGTAGTGTTTCTAGTCATGACTCAGATAAACGTCAATCATGTGGGTTTCAGAGTCGAATTCTTGGCGCCCCCTGGTGGTTAAAATAAACAGAACTGCAGATTCAAGATTCAAGAGGTTTACTCCCTTCACACAAGACAATAATAAAAAATGGAGATGAAAATGTCAATACTAAGGTAAATAAATAAATTTAAAACCTGAATTTAGAAAGAATAGGAGTGAAAAATAAAATTTAAAAAAAGGGGAGGTGCTTGTATTTGTTTTATGTTTTTAACTAAGGTTCCTTTTAAACTCGGGTGTTTAACTTATTTATTTGCCTTTTTTATTGTTATTTACAAAGTCAAAAACATACAGATGGATAGATACAAACAGATATCTGAGACGCTGTTCTGCTGGGTCCACTTCTGAGTTCTGCTGGGTCCACTTCTGAGTTCTGCTGGGTCCCGCTTCTGAGTTCTGGACCCAGCAGAACTCAGAAGTGAACCCAGCAGAGACAATCATTTAATAGAACTCGCTAGAGGGTTCGGGAAAGGTCTTAGATTTAGCGTTCGACACCGATCAGGATAAGATCCAGATTATTTCCATTGGGCCGCATATTCATTGGATGAAGGATGGAGTGTGTGGAGGCCCGGTGTGGTGGTTCCGGATGGGGACGGATCCGTAGTGGTTCTGATGTCGCCTGCTTATGTTTTAGCAGAAAAATGCTTGTTTCTTTTTCGTTCTAAAAGGCATTCCGGACGGCGGTGATGGCGTTGACTCAAGTATAGCGTGTCAGTGTTGTGTTCCTCGTCTCCACGGCAACCTGCCACTCGTGTCTTATAACCATGTACTAACAGTTCACGTACGAATACTGTCTTTGTTTTTATAGTATTAATGACACACATGTTATCACTGTTGATTTTCAATAATAAAAAAAAACGAAGCAAACCCCTGTCACCTTCTCAGCCCAGTGTCAATCATTATCGCGAACCCACGCATCAAAGCAGAAGACTATGGCCGACGCCGTGACCCCGGGGTCAAGGGAGTCGTCAGGGACGCACAGTGTGTGAGCGGATTCTCACTATTAACCTCAAAAGTGTTCCAGAACCTTCTATCTGGTTTTAAGTTCTTTTAAAACATCGATTTATTGATGTTTTAGTCAAAGTTTGCAGTTTGACCTTAAAACAGGAAGTTTGGGGTATTTCTATCAAATTTGATGCAGAAGTTATCAAAGAGTTTCTGAGAAAATTCATTGTTTCACTGAAATATGATGTTAGAGCTTCTTTTTATCTGCAAGGCAAAATTGGGATTTTTTTGATCTGATGATTTTATCACAGATTACTTTCACATAGTTCCGGTTCCGGTTAAAAGTTATTATAAATGAGTGAATGCTGAGTGATGTTAAAAAGATGTTAAAAAATTTGCTAAAACCTTGAAGAATTATATAAGATGATTATAAAAAGAGTTTGGTCTAGACCTGACCTTTCTGGAAAACACCTTGAGGAAATTACACTCTCGTAACATTATGTTATTTTTCTGTTAATTTTACCAAAATTTTGGATTCAAAAAGTAGTTGCGGACGAGAAACTTTGTTTTTATGTTTTTACAACAAGAGGAAGCCCCTATATGTGTAGGAAATATAAATATTACTATACTATAATATAATATTTAATAATATAATATATATATATATATATATTATATTATCTTTATATATATATATATATATATAATATAATATTACTATTAGAGCAAAACATGATATATCAAGATAGATTTCCTCAGTTCAACTATGAAGTTTGATCCAAATAATAGTGTTTTTTGTGAAAAAAAAACAAAAAAACAATGACCCCTAAGTGAGTTAAATATGAACTATTTGAGTTAATTATGATACATACAAGATAAATCTCCTGGAGTTGATTCTTATTCTCCGAAAATTTGGACTAAATCGGACCGACCGCTGAGAAATGATGGCTACAAAACGTTTCTTTGGGGAATTAAAGCTACTTTAGTGGTGGAAATATAAAACCAACTTTTCCCAAAATCAACCAAATTCTTCCTCAAACTAGGGTTTATGTGGATCTAAAATTTGAAAATGATCCATGCAACAGTTTTTGAGTTATTGTGTTAATAAACAGTTATAGTAGTATCATTTGGAATTATATATATGCGATACACCTTTCGGCCACATGGGGGAGTAAATTTCCAGCTCCACCACACAGGCAGGAAAGGCAGGCAGTGCCTTGCTCAGAGGCACGATGGGAGAGCCCGAATGACTGAATATTTCTCAGGTAATTACAACATTGAAGCCGATACTGGGTCTACTTTCCTTATCCAGTTGCTCTTTTCTGAGAAGACTTTGTAATACGGACAGCAGACCCGGAAGGACCCAACAGGACCTAGAGTTCCGGAGATGTTCCGCCCCGCTCGTCTAGCCATCACAATCTGGTCCTTGTCAAAGTCTCTGGGATCATAAGGGGTTGTTATACTGGGTATATATGGATGTTTCCTGTTTCCAACTAAAGCTGGAAAGTTTTAAAAGTCCTGTATTGATGCATAAAAGATTGTTTCCTGCTAAAATCTGCCTGGTAACCAACAGAAATCCAGGGAGGTGGTACCGGAGTGACCGAATACATTGAGGAGAAGACTTGGGTCCACTTTACATTTAAGGGTACCTTTATAAAGGATTTAAAAATGGTTTATAATTAGGTTGGAAACACTTTATAAGTCATTAGTTGACGTTAATAACAGTTTATAAAACAGCTCTCAATTTTTCAATGTGGGTAACTATTTGGCAGTATCAGGTTCACAATACGGATAAGTGTGCTCACTATTTGGCAAGCATCAGGTTGATGATAGCCTTTAAAGCTGCAGTTTATTAATGATTTGTAACGTGTTTACAACTTATATCGTAAACTACGTAGAAGCCATTCATAAATCCTTAATAAGCGGAGTCTTATTGCACAGTGTTACCAGAAGATTATTATATTAATTGAAGCTTCCTATCTTTATATCTATTTTTTTTTTACATTTCTTTTAGGATTAAGCTTTCGCCCGTCTCCTCCTCTACACCCCCTGGGTTTTAGTCACTCTTCCTGATTCATTAACAACCTTATTCTTGATGTGTGTTTTTTTACAATTAATTGGAGTTTGACAGTTATTTTATTTTAACTTTATCTGGCGTGGATTTATGCTGCAGATGGAATTCTGGGGTCAGTTGTTTTATATTTTTAGGAGCATAAAAACGAAGAGATTGACCAGGAGGTTCGGTGTGTGGCTTAATGCTCCACACATACATGTTTTAGTTTCTGAAGTGCTAAAAGGAATTTGAAAATTTGAATTCTCCTTAGTCAGCCTTCCTATTGCAGTACTTTATGTCGCCACCAGGTGGAAGCATTTTTAAATTATTTTTATTGCATTATTATAATTATTATTATTATAATAATAATAATAATAATATATTTAATTTATAATGCACTTTACATTATAGGTTGATTCAGGTTGTATGTTCTAATTAGTAACATTTGATGTTAAATTTAAAATATAGAAATCCTGGAGTCCATCAAGGAATTTTTATTTGTCAAATGAATGTCTATATAATATGTTCCTGAATCTTGTATGGTACAGAAATTAAATATGTTTTTTAAAATGTTTAAAATGCACGATACTGCACGGGTGAAGGAGCAGAGAATCGGCGTGAATGACCAGAACGTTTGATGTGTGCTTTTATATTTCACTGGAGCATAAAATGCATCTTAAAGTCTCTTTCTTCTGTACAATCCACATCCGTGAGCCGGATGGGCCGGCATGGTTTTTTGTTGTTGTTCTGTACATGCGTGGCTAAAATACTAAAAGATTAGAGCTATGCAGGAGGCAGGGTTGAATCGTCAACGTTTTCACAAGAATCGCGTTTAAAGCCAAAAACTGAAGTCCAGTTGCTTTGGATTAAACCCACGTGGATTAAAGGGAAGACCAACGGAGACAGTTTTATGTGAAGTGTATGGAACCGATTTTGGCTTAATAAGACCGATGGTTAAGACATTTTATAAATAGCACGCTCCCCCTAGTGAGAAAAATATGAACTATCGGAGTAAAACGCGATGAATTCAAGATAGATATCCTCGAGTCGATCCTTGTGCACCAAGTTTATACTGAATCGTATCCCTGGATTAGAAATTATGGGGAGATAGTCAGAAATATACAACCACCTTTCCCAAAATCAAACCAGTTCTTCCTCACACTAAGTGGGTATAAAATTTGAAAGTGGTCCATGATATGGTTATTGAGTTATCGCGCTAACACAAAGTCTTTTAAAGGGTCTTCGACCCGGGTTTAAGGATTTGTTGAACCAGCTCATACGAAAGAAGACGGACTATGTAGCATACCGAGTTCCTTCTTTCCTTTAGGCAATTCAAGTCTGGCAGTTAGATCTCTGGCCATAGTTTATTTCTCAGACTTCTCTGTCATTCTCATTCAGTCGCAGTAACCGGTCAAACTGTCCTCATCTCATTAGCCAATCATCGGATTCAACATCTAGTTCCACCACGCCGCTGGTTTCATGCCCCCTCCACCTCCTCCTCTCCTCACAGATCCATCAACTGCATCCTTCTTCAGTCTCAGCAGAATCACAGGCCACCACCACCAGTATCCAGACTCCATTGCGCTGCTGCTGCGGTAAGAAACACTTCGATCACAATCTCCCTGAAGAGTCTGACCAGCGTCTCCGTCTCCGGTCTCACCGCAGTGGTTACAGGGTTAGAAGTGTATACCGGATGTCCCCCTCCCCAGCAAGGCTCTCCAGCTCATCCTGGGGCGTTCCCAGGCCAGATGAGAAATATAGCGTACCTGGAAAGCTTCTGTTAGCTTTCCAGGTTAAACCATGACAGAGGTCAGTCTCAGACGTCACACGGGTTTATGTATATCATACTCTGTATTTCCACATTCAGGACAATGACAGTAAATAGAACTTGTCACCATTGGTTCCCTTTCTCCATGAAAGACCCGACAACATTACAAAGTTGACACACGTTTGCACAGAGGAAAATATGCTCTTGTGCACTATGAAGATTTAAAAACTTTATGTCAGTCGTAATGATGTTAATGGTCACTCGTGTCTAAAAGTGTGTGTGTGTGTGTGTGTGTGTGTGTGCGTGTCTGTGTGTGTGTGTACGTATGTGTAGTAGAATATTTCACGTAAGGGTCAGAAAACATCTGAAAATTAGAAAATAAAACAGTGATCAATGTGAAAATTCAGGCTTAAGCAAATCCCATGAAAGAAAAACCTCGTGATGTCTCCAATAAATAAATCATGTAAATAAGACACAAATCATTTTTTAAATAAATAAATACATAAATAAATACATACATAAATAAATAAATATACTTATATACAAAGCAGAGATTCAGAACGACCTCCACGAGGAGCCTTCCTCGAAGAAAAAAACGCGGACCAACCGAAAACATGCTTGGTCCGCCGCGTCCGTTCACTCGCCCTCCTTTCTCTCTGACACCAGCGACACATTTGATGCGGCGCCGCTGAAGCATTTGGCACGAGCTAACACTGGCTGACGTGAATCCGCTCCGTCAGGTGGCAGTCGGCATGTCTGAGGACACGCGGGAAGCCAAGCGGCTCGCGGCCGAGCTCAACCACTTCCTGTTTGTATCGGGACAGAAGCACGACGTCTATTCCCCCTTTGGAACGTTAAACATCTGTTAGATAAATACTTTCATATACGGGAAACTTTACTCGTTCTGTCCTCCTCAGCTTTGTCAGTTTCAGATGCCCTTTTTTGAATCGGACCGCAAATGCACGCCGAAGCTTAGCCTAGCCTAGCTTAGCTTAGCTCACTTTTTGGATCTAAGAATCAGGGGGAAAAAAATTACAAAATTGTTGAATTTTTTCTTACCACCTGTCTGGTGAATGAGTGTCTCCGGACGTATCATAGATATTATTATCATTGTGTGTTTTATCGTTATTATTGTAATTAGAGCGAGCGGAACGGGCGGCGAGGGGGAAACTGGAGTGACAGAGAAGTGTGTCAGAGTGTTAGAGGATATGTGTGATAGCAGCTCAACACAGGGGAGATATGCAGTCGGAGTGATGGAGTGATTTAAGGAGGAGGTGGGACTACACCAGGGGTAAGATCTAAGCCCCTTTCTGTTTGCTATGGTGATGGACAGGCTGACAGATGAGGTCAGGCAGGGGTCGCCGTGGACTATGATGTTGGCGGATGACATGGTGCGACTCTGACCAGAAGACAGGAGGCAGAGCTGAAGATGTTCAGATGTTCTCTGGGAGTGAAGAGGAAGGACAGGATTAGAATGGAGGACATCAGAGGGACA
>JBBDHG010000264.1:1380000-1462500 GCA_037951165.1 Lophius americanus | reverse complement strand
GTCTGTGTCTATATCTATATCTATATCTATATCATTATTATCATTATCATTATCATTATCTGTGTCTATATCTATATCTATATCAGCATCTATATCTATATCATTATTATCATTATCATTATCTGTGTCTATATATAAGCATCTATATTTATATCTATATATATATATCAGCATCTACATCTCTATCTCTATCATTATCAGTATCTACATCTACATCTGTATCTATATTTACATATATATATATATATATATATATATCAACATCTGTATCTATATCTGGATCTATATTTACATCTGTATCTATATTTACATATATATATATATATATATATATGTAAATATATATATATATATATATATATACATATCAACATCTGTATCTATATCTGTATCTATATTTACATCTGTATCTATATTTACATATATATATATATATATCAACATCTGTATCTATATCTGTATCTATATTTACATATATATATATATATATATATATATATATATATATGTAAATATATATATATATATATATATACATATCAACATCTGTATCTATATCTGTATCTATATTTACATCTGTATCTATATTTACATATATATATATATATATATATATATCAACATCTGTATCTATATCTGTATCTATATTTACATATATATATATATATATATATATATATATCAACATCTGTATCTACATCTATAACCATTCAAGTGAAAATTGTTCCTTCAGGTCTGAAACGATTCAGACCTGATCTAAAGTTACTGTTTGGATTCTTGTTGGGATTATTTATAGAAGACAAACAAATTAAAATGCATCAGTGAGTTTTTAATGATAGCTTTTTTTGTCACTGTAAGGGTGGTAAATCTGTTTATAATCTATAAACTATAATAGTCTTTTTATTCCCAGCTACCTTTGTTTGGGTGGGTTTTTATTCTTTATTTATAAACCCAGAGAAAAACAATCGTAATTACCGCCGCGGTAGAAACGTGGTCACGCTGAGACGTAGAATACCGAACACTTTCATCTAGAATCATCTCAAGCCTGAATGTTTTTAACCCTTACGTGGGTCTCACGTGTCATATCGTACTATATCTACCTTTATGAGTTAAAACGAGAAGAAAGACTTTGTCCACTCATCAAACTGCTAAAAGCAGTCAGAGCTGAAGCTGCATCTTGTGTCTGTGTCCCGGTTTTTACGGGCTCCTAGTAATGATCTTATCCAGCTCTTGGCCCTTACCTGTCCAGCACCAGCTCTTCCAGTTTGTGCAGGTCGCAGGCGATGTACTCCAGGGCCATGTCGGTGATGCGGGGGCACCAGGACAGGTCCAGGCTGCGGAGTTTACGCAGGTTCTCCGCAACCAGCTCCACGCCATCGTCCGTGATCTTGGAGCAGCCGGAGAGGCTGAGGGCGGTCAGGTTGGGGAGGCTGTGCACCATGTTGACCACGCCGTGGTTGGTGATCTCCCAGCAGGAGTGGAGCCGCAGGGTGTGGGTGGTGTAGCCCTGCGGGTGGAGGATAATTGTAACCTGGTATGAATTCTGAGCTATGAACTACTGCAGGAGACGGTCTTCAAAAGAAGATCTAAGGAGAGTTCATTCAGACAGACTACCTTCTTGTGCACTCGGGCCACAGTTACTGCCTGTCCCGCTTTATCATCCTCAGTCTCATTTCCCTGCTTCTTTGTCTGGAGTATCAGCTGATATCAGCTGCACTCATTCAGGTAATCTCCTCCTCTCACCCTCACACCTGCATGATCAGCCTCCATCACCATTAGCCGCTGTCTTCTAATATGACTCTCTCGCTATTCATCGCGTTCTTCAATGCTGCTGCTTAGCTCACCCTCCACCTCCCCGTCTCCAATCCTAGTTCTCGCGGATTCATCGGAATCATCCCTCATCAGCCTCAGCAGAGTCACCGGCCGCCGCCGCCAGTATCCGGACTCCAAAGGGGGCGTACAATCTCGCCGATGAGTCTGAGCACCAAAGACGTTCTAATAGACTTATTAACTCACATCGTCAGTTCTAATAAATCTTTTATCTTTGCTTGGATCTCCGTCTCCTCCGATTGAAAATGTAATCAGCGTCAGTTTTGAAAAGGTTTAAGGTTTATTTTTGTGCCGGATTTCAAACTCGGATCCTGTAATATGCCAAAAAATTTACCGTGGAAACAAAATTCTTCCTCACACCTGGGCTGACATTGTGATTTGTCCCCGCAGGTCGATCGGCTCAACACTGCAACACTTTCAACCACTAGACCAGGACATTTTCTTCAACACCGCTATATTCTTCCAACATTTACTTAAATATCCTGAAAACTAATATACCAATCATAATTTAAAAACACTTAAAAACATTCAGTGAAACTCTTTTGGACTATAACTATGTGCATATTAATAATAAAAAAAAAACCTTTTAAGATATAGGCCCGAGCTAAACTGCCATGATTTTTGTTTAGTAAGACAGAAAACCGAATTCACAGATTTATTTTTTTTTTGGCTTTTGTGCAGTAAAATGGCTTTTTTTCGTTTCTATAATCTCTAGGATTACGCTGAATGACCCTTTAATTTCCTTCTTAACTGTTTGCTTGAGCTCATGTTGAGTCACTATTTCTTACTGAAAACATGTGTTCCACTAGACTGAACCAGTTTATAATCTGACCCAGCGGTAGCAGGTATATGCTTAAGATTAAGGGGCCAAGGACGGAGCCCTGGGGGACACCAAAGGTCAAAGGGGTCAACTGAGGAGGAGGCGTTAACCATGGCTAAAGAGAAAGTCCTATTCAGTGTGTAGGATGGCTTTTGTCATGTCAAGTATGTGAGGACTCACGAAACAGAAGAACTTGATATAAAAAGGGTCAAATAGATTTTTCTAAAAATGTGCTTTTCCAAAAACCAAAGTCATTTTTTCTGATTTACTCCAATTAAATTAGGAAAGCTGACTTTTTTTTTCTCCATGAAATAAAAAACATTTTTACGATGAAATCATTTCATCATTCGGACTTTTAATTACTGTTTAAGAACAGATTATTATTCAAATAAATTCTATTTCAACAGTTTTTCTTTTTTTTCATGGTGGCGACTCCAAACCTCCCACGGGAGTTCAGGCGCGAGCACAGACCGAGAAGGTTCACTTCCTACCTGTTTGGCGGTGAAGTACGCCATGGCCGTGTCGGTGACGTGGTAGGCCTGCAGGCTCAACTCTGATAGGTTGGGCAGCAGCTGCGAGATGGCAGCAATGGCGTCATCCGCCACGTTGATGCAATCGCTGACGCTGAGGGAGGTTAGCCGGGCGTTCAGGCTGGACCACAGGCCGGCTTCCGTGAAATCGTTGCAGCCTGACAGTTCCAGGTGCATCAGACCCTGCATCTGCTCCAACATTACCTGCGACACACAGAGGGAGGGTTTGAGTCACCTGATGAGTTATTAAGTGATTAGATTGGTTTAAAGCTGATTTGATTAAACGTTTGCGATATCGTGAAAGCATGTACTTTATTTTTTGTTTTTGTCATTTTCCATGTCTTACTTTCAAAACTCCTATATCTCATTTGAGGAAAAGAAGCCTCCAGAGTGGAAATGACATGAATTAAATGATAAAACTGGAGGCGATGAAGACGCGTGTTAAAAAATTATCACTATTTTAACTAAAATGTTAATAAGTTTATAAAGCAAGAAGAATATTTAACACAGTACATCTACATAATAATGAATAAAACAAAACTCTACACTTCATCAAACACTTTTCCCAAACCGAAATACACTGATCAGCCATAACATTATAACCCCTGGTGGGTGACGTGAACGACGTTTCTTATCTCGATCCCACAGCAATAGTGGTTTAAGGAAAGACAACCAGGGTCAGAGGTGCCGAAGGGTTAGCGCATGTTCTCTGATGGCACCGAATATCTACTGTAGCATAAATCGCTGACAAATGGCTGAAAAGCTGGTTCTGACAGGTAGATGTCCAAACTCACAATTCATTGTTTCACGGTTTTTGGTGGCGAGAACGACGCAAAATCAATTTTCATAGAAGAATCCCTTCCAGTAAGGATTATTCATCTGACCCCATCTGTCATATTTAAAAGGTTTATTAAACCCGGGTCGATTGTTGGAAGTAGAACATGGGATGGGTCCGTCACCGGACCTTAGGTTACCCCGCTTCATAAACAGACTACGACAGACAAACTGAATCCCTGGAGTGGTGACAGAGACTACCATACAAGTTAATAATAATAATGATAATAATAATAATATGTGAGATATTAGTACATACAGTACATACAGTAAATACATACCTTAGTGCATACAGTGCATATATTCATGATTAGTACTATCTATACTGTAATATGCTGTATTTACTTCAATGCTCTCTGGATTATCCCTTTAACGGTAGAACAAGATGTTAAAGCACAAATGAGGAGTCTCAAATATAAAGTCCATATATAGATGATCTCGCCAACAAACCCAGCTTTCTCCATGGCAACCGTCCACTTACACCAAAATAGCAGCCGGGCCTAGCAGGTATAAACAGCCATGCGAGAAACACTCGGCCAGTGTGATGCCTCTCATCTCAGCAGCAAGCCGACATGGCAGGAATCACTCTGCATTCTATCACCAGCACCAAACAAGCGTTAAACTTATACACACACATGTTCCATATCATACCTAATCAAATCTGAGACTCAGAACCAAACTCAAACGTTACTCGTTTTAGTGTGATAGGCACCAACACGGACTGTAGGACGGTATTCAAATCTACTGGATTCACCCTCACCTAGATCCAGGA
Organism: Lophius americanus; assembly: GCA_037951165.1. Taxonomy (NCBI): domain Eukaryota; kingdom Metazoa; phylum Chordata; class Actinopteri; order Lophiiformes; family Lophiidae; genus Lophius; species Lophius americanus. The sequence goes on along the minus strand of JBBDHG010000264.1, from coordinate 1,457,714 downwards.
CTTTCATTTCTCTGTAACGTTCTGCTGGGCTCAGGAGTGTGTGAGCAGGTTCTCCAGCTTCCAGGAAGCATCGGTCAGGTCTTTAGCGTCGCTCATCACTTTCTAGTAGAAGTCACTGAATTATTGATAAATCCATGGCTTTCTCTGCGTCCTGTTGTGATGTGTTTACGGCGTGTGGGAGACTTTACTGCTTTAAACATCAGCATGAGGTGCAGGACGGAAATGTTGTGTGACTTCATCTGCAGACCTTCACCTGATCATGTGACCTCACCTACAGACCTCCACCTGAATGTGTGACCTCACTTACAAACCTTCACCTGATCATATGACCCCACCTACAGACCTTCACCTAATCGTGTGACCTCACCTATAGACCTTCACCTGATCATGTGACCTCACCTACAGACCTTCACCTGATCATGTGACCTCACCTACAAACCTTCACCTGATCATGTGACCCCACCTACAGACCTTCACCTAATCGTGTGACCTCACCTATAGACCTACACCTGATCATGTGTCCTCACCTACAGACCTTCACCTGATCATGTGACCTCACCTACAGACCTTCACCTGATCGTGTGACCTCTCCTACAGACCTTCACCTGATCATGTGACCTCACTTACAAACCTTCACCGGATCATGTGACCCCACCTACACACCTTCACCTAATCGTGTGACCTCACCTATAGACCTACACCTGATTATGTGACCTCACCTACAGACCTTCACCTAATCGTGTGACCTCACCTATAGACCTACACCCGATCATGTGACCTCACCTACAGACCTTCACCTAATCGTGTGACCTCACCTATAGACCTACACCCGATCATGTGACCTCACCTACAGACCTTCACCTGATCATGTGACCTCACTTACAAACCTTCACCTGATCATGTGACCCCACCTACAGACCTTCACCTAATCGTGTGACCTCACCTACAGACCTTCACCTGATCATGTGACCTCACCTACAGACCTTCACCTGATCATGTGACCTCACCTACAGACCTTCACCTGATCGTGTGACCTCCCCTACAGACCTTCACCTGATCATGTGACCTCGTAGACTTTATAGTTTAGACCTGATTGCTCCCTGAGGCTGAGTGGGGACACAGAGATAGTTGTACTACCAGGGATGGAGAGGAGCTCCATCCCTGGTTGATACTGAGTTGTCCTACCAGTTCCACAGTCCTAAAAATCCCCGGGACGCTGAACGTCTCTTACAGCATACATAGTTCATCAACATTTTCCATTCCCTTCAGCACAAACATAAGGTCATAATGTCACATTACCACTCAACAGCTTCCAGGTCTGCTGGTTCATCTTGTCATCTTTTCAGATACTCCACAGAGCCGATATTGATTAACTCTTCCAATCAAATTCCTCTATCCTGATCCATTGGTCCATTCATATTTCATATTCATATTAATGCCATAACTCAAAAACTATTTAATGGATCACTTTCAAAGATTATGCCCATTAAAACTTAGTGTGAGGAAGAACTGGATTGATTTTGTGAAGGCAAAATACGAATATCAGAATGTTGCCGGACAGAATTTGCGTGTCTGAGACGGGAGTCAGTACTGGAACGGGATCAGAAAAAGATAGAACTGCAATCACAGAGCAACCTCGAATAAACAGGCACATCAGTGCGCATCGATGAGCCCTGGGCGCCAACGACCCTGTCGCAGGTCCACTGGTACCGGTTGACCTACATTCCAACCCCCACCTACGGTCAGAACATGGCCAAACGAGGGTTACCACATAAGGAAACCATAAGACTTGTTATGTTTGTGTAGGTTCTCATTCGTCCAGGTCATTTGGAAAACATCCTGACTAAAACCCAGAAGAGGTTTGTTATTTTTCTTCTGTGTATAAAACTAAAGCTTCATCTTCCTTTAAGCAGAAACGGCGGTGAGTATTCATCATTATTTAAATTAAAATCATTCTTGAATTGAAAAAATTGGTTGGATGTAGCATTTACTTGAATGTAACGTGAATATTTTGGTTGAATAATTTCTTGTTTGAAAGGAGACATTACATCATGAAGGACTTAAATTAGTTTCAACGGCTTAACTTTTACAGGATTCAAACAAGTTTTAATAAAGGGACCAAGTTGGACCAAGATTCCAAGTAACTAAATTGAATCAACCCCATTTAATCAAGTTGTATCAACCCCAAGTAACTAAGTTGATCCAGGTCCAATAAACTATATTGACCGACTTCCGTGTATTAAGTTAGACCAACATAATCAATTAATACTACAAGGAGCCCATTTAATCATGTGGGAATACTTGAAATACATGTTTTTTTTTAGTTCAATCAAAGAATCTTTCTTTTTTAGTAGATTAATATTGTCAGTTCAGATCTTTTGCACTAAAATTTGATTGGATTTGGTAACATTTTCAGCATTTTGAAGACAAAGTTTGAGGTTTGCTTGGAAAGAGAACAACAGGTGATAAAGAAACAAATAAATTTATTTTTTCAGTTTTCCCTTCATTATCTTGTCTCACACTTGGAATTTCATGGTAATTCTTTTTTTGACAATTTTTCTATTCAATGTAAAAATGACTTGAATTATAATAAGAGTAGTGTTTACTTAACAAAATTCTGATCTTTAAATACGTTGATCTGACATCTTATGGTCAGGTAAATTGATGATCCTGAGTTAACTAAACTGAAGTTTACAGAGATAACAAGAGTTGCCTAAATAGATTTCAAGCTTTATCTGAGCTCTATCTAATATCCTTTATTAGACCCTGTTCCCCTTTAGCTGTGTAGACAGCACATAACACACAAAATGACCCGTTTTACATGACACACACACACAGAGCCTGTTGATTACCACCTTCAAAACACATTATGGAGTTTGGGATTTCAACTTTCGCAAGAAGGCCTTGTCCAACTTTTGTTTTCATTATTGTAAGGGAAATGAAAACAATCCTTTTGCCACAATGTGATTCTGAGGTCTGACAAAAAGATGTCGGTGCGTTTCTATCTGAGAGTGCAAAACTGTTTGTCGAGATCTGATTTACAAGATTCTGGGATTTGCCTCGGACCTGAGCGTGTCGGGATCTTCGCTGTTATAACAGATCCGTCTGCAGTAAACGCATATATTTACATAAGTAAACCCTCAAGTTAATTCCTTTTCTTCAAATAATCAGAAAACAAAATTCTTTTCATCAATTATATACATTTTAAGAGAAAGTAGTCGATTCCACACAAACATCCTGACTCACCTCCAGACCTGCGTCTGTGATGGTGGACCTCTTGAGGCTGACGGAGCGAACACCTTTCTTGGACAGCGGGTAGTTGTCGATGAATTCACAAATGTCCAAGTCTGACACACCCACTAAGCAGAAAGACTGGAACCCACGCAGAGCGAAGGCTCGCAGACTGACAAACTCCTTCTCCCCATTGGGAAGGAGGGTATATAACTCCTTGGCGTGTAAGATGGGGGTCACACCCTCCCAGAACTTCGGTTGGTACAGCACCTTGCGCCATGTCTTGCAAACCTGCGCCAAGACACATTTTTCAGCTGTGGTGAAGTACCAGAGCAATCGATTGAGCAGCTTCTCATCCAGGACAAGCTGGCGCTCCAGCAGAAGGGGTTTGGGCAGGGTGAGGGGAGAGAGCTGGCGAAGGGAGGGCTTCAACGCCACCAGAGGCATTCCGGGCTCCAGGTCGGACCCCAGGAGCGAGGCTGCGGAGATTGGCATGCCCTGGCCATCCAGGTGGTGATGATGGTGGTAGGGAAGGGATGACGGGGGAGGAGGCAGGATGGAGGGTACTGAGGAGGACTGACACAGTCGGTTCTTGGCGGCAGGTGTCCCCTTGGTGATGCTGGCACTGCCCAGGCCGTTGGGCTGGCTGGGGGGCAGCTTCAACATACCGTTGCGAGTCACGCAAGGAGACTTCAGCTCGCTGGGGGTGGACATGTTCAACATTGGGAACCTGGGAAGAGAAAGAAATATTCACTTTGTGATTTTGGAACACTGAAAACACTTGTTACCTCCGCCATGGTACGTCTTTACCTTGATTGGTATGTTTGTTTCTCAGCGTAGAAGATTACGTATTTAAGTGACATTACTACGCAGTGGTACGTTTTGGCATATCCAGAGAAGATTACCTTTTGGTAATGTTAGATGTGTCACAGCATTTGGAATGAAATCAATTTTTTAAAAACGCCAGTGGCAGCCGTTATGTCACTCTGCGGCTTAAGTGCTTTTTTGAAACTCTGTCAGTTTTGGTTTGGTTGGTGGACAAATTTAAAACAGATTCATGGCATAATAAAATTGATCTAAACAAACACTGACAGCAGGGATTATTATATCTTTGCTATTTCTCATCGTATGAAGAAATGGAGAAAGGGGGGGGGGGGGGGGGGGGTGTTGTGGTGGAGCCCGAAGGTCAGTGAGCTGATCAGAGACGCAGAATTGGAAGGTGCAACAAAATAAGGAGAGATGAATGGTTCCCGGGATTTCTGAGAGATACTGGGAGAGTTTTTTCCAGTTTTTGTAGATTTAGAGGCTGGCGATTAGTCTTTCTAACTTCCCTTGAGACATTTTCGTAATTAAAAGGGATTTAATTGATTCTGATCAATATAATGTATAACTCGGGTACTGTTTTTGTCTCGGCGGCGGTTTACGCTCTCTGAGTGCCTTCTAGTTGAAACTGTTTCTAAACTATGAAATGATCAATGATACAAGCAAAGACTTAGATTCCGACCACAAATATTGCTTCAATAGAGCTGAACAACACGGTAATAACACGATCCTCCTTTTTGGTTTCTTGCTCTTTGTTGATGGTTTTTGGTCTTTGTAGACAGTCCCTGCCCTTTGTATAGTGTCCCCAGTCTTTATAGACGGTCCCTGCTCTTTATATACAGTTTAAAGATGGTCCCTGTTCTTTTTATACGGTCCCTACTCTTTGCATATGGTCCCTTTTCTTTTTAGACGGCCCTGCTCTTTGCAGACGGTCCCTTCCCTTTATACAGTAGTTCCTGCTCTTCGTAGAAAGTCCCTTTTCCTTGCAGACGGTCCCTGTTCTTTGTAGACAATCCTTGCTCCTTGCAGATGGACCTGCTCTTTGTAGACGGTCCCTGCTCTTTGTAGACGGTCCCTGCTCTTCGTAGACGGTCCCTGCTCTGAGCTCTCTAAGAAACTCAGACTTTGACAAGAACCAAATTGTGATGAATAGACAAACAGTCAGAGCTGCTGGTCTTATTGGGTGTAAATAATAATAAAAATAATACATTATATTTGTAGAGCGTTTTTCATAAATACTCAAAGATGCTTTGAAATTAGTAATAATAATAAATAATGTTAAAACAGGAATTTAGATCAGACACAAAAGCGTTTCAAATCACAACAGACGTTCCTGGTCAAAGTGGTTGAAATCTATCTAACTGGTCCAGGGGCAGAAACTGGTGACCTGGCGACAGGGTCATGGTGCCCATTTCTCATTGATGTGTGTGGGGATTGAGGGGTAGCTCATGTTGTCTGATCCCACAGAAGATCTAGTGAAGCACAGATTGCTGAACACGTTCATATTGGTTCTGATAGGAAGTTGTCAGAACGCAGAGTCCCGGAGCTGTTTTGGAACCAGAACAATATGAGGCAGGTGGCATGAATGTTATGTTATGTTAAGATTCATTATTGGTATGGACATCATCATGCACGGTTTTATTCTCTACTTTATCTGACCATTTCTGGTTTAAAAAATCATCTATTTAGAAAGATATAAAACAAAAACAAAAAAAAGCAGGACGTTCCTTTTTTGATACGAAGTGTTCCGTATTTAGATCCAGTTCTGGGTCACGCTTGAGTCCCTGTAGCGCATGTATGGTCGTCCACTGTTTGAATAAGCTGCCTCACTTTTGTCGTATGCATTCAGCGGCACCGTTGTGAAAACACATCCCGCTGTAAATGGATGGCCTCATCTCGCCTGTACTGTGTGAGCTCACTGTATCAGCGGTAGGACGGCCGCTCACGGGCCCAGTTACGTAACCTGCTGACTAAAGGGCTTCAAACAAAGCACCGTCTCTCCTCCCTACCCGCTCCCACAGCCAGCTGTCGTCCAACCCCCTCCACACATGCATCTACATCCATACACACCTACATGTACGTACTCTCTTTTATCATTTAAATGTATTCAGAGTTTCTCCCCAAGCAGATGGAGACCGGCTCCGCCGTAAACCGAGGTTCATGCGTTACATAATGTAGACATGCTGCCTGACGGTTTGCAGAGACATGACAGGCATCAAGTATTAGATTACACGCCCTAGAATAAGATATTTTAAAAAAAACACGCTCAGCTGCAGCCAGAGTTCTTGTTTACCATTCCTCCGTCAGTGATGTCACGCGGCTCAGGCAGGGATGCTGAGGCATCTTCAGGCTCTTCGGCCTGAGGTCCACCGCCAGCGACAATAATAGGACATCCGGCTTTTCAGAATAAAACCCCCGCCGACACACTCTAACCAACACAGCCATGTGTTTTACTATCCGTGGACCCTTTTCCCTGTGGCTCACAGCCACTTTAGCACATTTCAAAGGGAGGAGACTTAAAAATGGACAGAGCACTTTTGCCTCATCGCTATTCCGCTTTGACTCCTCCTCATTATTCGTACAGAAATGTCCCTTTAAGAACAAAAACCTTTTCTTGATCCTAAACAGAGCAACAAACAAACTGATAGGTTTGCCGTAGAGGATACACCCAACAGACATAAAATTATAACCACCAGCCTAATATTGCGTCATCGGTCCCCCTTTTAGCAGCAATACAGCCGTGAGCGGCACATGTGCCGTCGTATCTGTTAACAAGACGTTAGCAGCAGATCTTCTAAGTCGTGGAGATGTGGGATCTCCATGGATCTGCTTTGTTTGTCCAACAAAGATTCTGCATTGGATTGAGATCGTGAGAATCTGGAGGACAAATCAACACCTTGAACCTTGTTGTTGTGTTCCTCAAACCATTCCTGAACGAGTCTGGGAGCCTAAACCCGCTGGAGGAGACTACTGCCATTAGGGAATACTGTTTCCATGAAGGGGGGTACTTGGTCTGCAGTACTGTTTAGGTAGGTGCTCCATGTTAAAGGAACACCCACATGACTGGTAGGACCCGAGTTTTCCCAGCCGAAAACATGGTCCAGACCATCTTTTTCTGTGCTTCGTCGTCTGCATCTGTATTCATGACCTTGTCTCCTGTCCACCGGTTGTCCTTAAGCCACTTTGGCACGTACTAGCCACTGCAGACCAGGAACACCCGACAACACCTGCAGTTCTGGAGATGCTATGATCTGGTCCCCTAGCCATCACAATCTTTCTCAGATCCTCACGCTTGTCAACCTTTCCTGCTTCCAATATCAACTTCAGGACAAACTGCTGCCTTATATATCCCTCCAAATTACAGGTAACCATGGTAACCAACAATCAATCAATCAATCAATCTTTATTTATGAAAGCGCCAATTCACAACAACAGTTGTCTCAAGGTCTTTTCCAGAAAGAGCAGGTCTAGACCAAACTCTTTACTAATAACCACATAATCAATGTTATTTAGAGTTCATCCGATCCGTGTAGGTATCAGTCTATACATTCATAACAGGGGGTTAACCTTCTTAAAATATAATTCATAATTAGAGACAGTATATATTTAAGTTAACCGTCTGCCCTCATGAACGCACAATACCCAGACCCAGACGAGTGAGCTGATGTCAGCGAGTCCAGATCAACAGATCTGACCTTCTCTATAGAAGATCACATTCCCTACATTTTTATGCATTTAGTAACATTTGCCTACTTGGGAACGACCAGCAGTCAATGACATGTTGAGATAAATCCTGACTTACCAGGACCAACACTAGCTTTAACAGTACTTAGAACTCAGAACTTCAGAGTCGGTTCTCTCCCCGCACCAGAGGAACCTCGAGTTACACAAGTGTAGTTATTATAGTATACGTACAGACGTGAGCCAATATGGCGCCGTAACCCTCAGTTCAATACCTCTGTGACCTGTTTGCTATGTAAACAGCAACTTTTCATTGTTGCCGTAATTTCTAGATTGAAAATGCAGACATTTGTTGATTGAATTTCTGTGTGTCTGGCGGAACAGATCTTGCTACAGCCCCCAGGGGTCATGTCTGTCGGAGGGGTGAATACACAGAGACGAAAGGATTGGGATTGTATTTGGTTCGTGAGAGAAACTGTGTGCGATTCCTCTGAAAGGAACTCTGATTTTGGTTACTCATGTCGGATGTGGCGGTGCATAAAGTATCGGACTCAGATCAAAATGGAGTTTAAAATTAGGTAAAAAGTCCAGGTTCATACCGTGAAACAGTCCAGGTTCATACAGTGAAACAGTCCAGGTTCATACAGTCAACCAGTCCAGGTTCATACAGTGAAACAGTCCAGGTTCATACAGTCAACCAGTCCAGGTTCATACAGTCAACCAGTCCAGGTTCATACAGTCAATCATTTGTAGATAGCGATACTCCAACAAAGCTCCTGACCACGTCTCATTTTAACTCCACCGGGATCACAGCTGAGGCCGAGAAGATCCGATATTGACACTTTGGGCAAATTAAAGTGATTTTATTCTAAGGAAAATGTATTGATATTTTAGTTTGAGTCAATGAAAAGTGTTTTCATTTCGGTCAATCTAGTGGAGACCAGACTAATGTTTTCGGTCATTCTCCTCTTATTTCTCATCGGATTATGTGACCGAACAGGTTTCATTGCAGTTCTACAGAAACTCTCTGATCTGATGATGTTATTATCCAGACATTGAGCAGGTTCTGATGTCATATCTATGTTGAATCATAGACCTCTGTTCCAAACCAGTGAGCCGGGCTTCTTACATGTTTAAAGTTTTACAGCAGGTTGAGATATTTTCTGCTCCAAGACCTCGACTCGTGGTCTTTAACCGGACCAAAATGTGAGTCTCTGGGCTCCAGCCGTCCTGAAGGAAACTTCAGAACCACCAGATACTAGATGGCTCCTGCAGTCTTTACCCCTATACCCAGCTCAAACCCACTGCAGGACAATCTAGCGCTTAGTGGGTGCCAGCTCTGGGTCAGCAACGAAGGGTTCAGGGGTGAGGATGGATAATGTTCACGTCTTCGGGTAAATTAACTATTAAAAAAGGGAACAGGGCTGGTTGTCTGAGCTGAGTTATCACAGTTTTAGATATACAGGGCGCTATCAGCTCAGCCATGCCACAAACATACCAACATTGTATATGATATAATAACCACTGCAGACCAGGAACAACCAACAAAGGCCTGCATTTCTGGAGATGTTCTGACCCAACCGACTAGCAATCACAATCTCGCCCTTTTCAAAATCTCTCAGATTTTCATGTTTATCCATTTTTCCTGATTCCAACATCCACTTCAGGAAAAATGTCCACTTACTGCCTCATATAGGCCACCGACTGACAGGTAACCATGGTAACCACATAATCAGCGTTATTCAGACTCCACCTGTCATTGGTTATAATGTTATGGCTGATTGTTCTGCTTGACCAAAACTTGAGAATATTTCAGAGTTTGGGGAGTTATTGAGGATGCAGACCCCTGAGATCCTGTCCATGAGTTCCCAACAGCAGACTTGGATTCTGGCCCGGATACTTCACTTAAAACTCTATATTAAGAAAAATAAAAAAATAAAAAAACAAAAGTAACTTTTTTTCCCCCTTTAATTTCAAGTTGAAAAATCCATATGAAAGTTACCTTGAAAACTTTCCATGAGTTTTTCCTACATCAAAAAATGACTTCTAATTAATTAATACGGTTTCAAACCTTTTGTCTCGTCTCTGTGGTTGCCGTAGTGACGATGATGTCATCAGCTTTAGGCACTTCCTGAATAACTTCAGCAGCAGCGGTGCAGTATTCTATTACAAGGCGCAGCCGCCACTCTGGATTTTCTAATGCTGAAATTGTAAGGAATATATTTGTCATATCTACTCAGCTTTGTCGTCAGAGTCACAGAGACGTACCCTATTCCCAGAAAAACATTATTTCTCATGAATCTAGTAGCGACATCCGACCATAACATGATTAAATGATCTTGTTTATTTATCCGTGAAGCTCCGGTCAATATTGCGGTTGTCATTAAAGGTATAAATTTCAAAAATGAGAGAAAAATAAAGGGGAAATAAACTTCTGGAAACTCTTTTGCAACCCTACAGAGAGTAAGAGGTGTGTTTATGACTAACGATCCCCTTAAAGGTGCAGTGTGCAGAAGATGATACATGGGAAGATTGATGTGTGAGCGGTTATAAAACAATAAAAGCCAATTATGGAGACAATTTGATTGTAAATCAACCTTTTAATATCCTCACCAAGAAAAAACTATGGATAAAAATACTTTCCCTACATATCATATTTCTTTGGGTCATGTATTAATTTATATAATTAACCTTGAAAACAGTGAATCAGAATTTCATTTATTTAATCCGAATTGGTCCACTTTGATTAGCTAATCCTTTTCGGTAAAGCATGTTTTTAGAAAACGGTTTGACCTTTATTAAACTTGTTTTGGTTGTTTAAACTAATATAATTCTGTTTAAAAAGTGTCCAAATGTTTTGGACACTTTTCACTCCTATTTGATAAGTAAGATGCCAAAATAAATCTTACTTATCAAATAGGACTTTCCAAATAGCCATGGTTAATGTCTCCTACTGAGTGGCCCCTTTGACAAGTGGTGTGCACCAGGGCCCTATCTTTGGTCCCTTATTTTTAGCATATATATATATATATATATATATATATATATATATATATATATATATATATATATATATATATATATATATATATATATATATATATATATATATATGGTGCCACTGGGTCACATTATAAACAGATTCGGTCAAGTTGCAGATATTTCTCAATAAGAAATAGTGATTCAAAATGTATTCAACCAAACATCTTAGTAGGACTTTAAAGGCTCAAGGCCAGATACTTTAGTACACCTTTCGTCATGTCTTTGTACGCCAAAGGACCCTCAGTCGCTTTGTATTGGAGGAAATGTGGAAAAGTCGGGGATCATACGCATGTATTTTGGGATTGCCCAATAATTTCCTACTGGTAGCAGTACCTCAGGAGATATACGATTCAAATCCGAGATACGTACTGCTGATGGTTTTATTGATCGCCTAGAAAATGAGAACTGCGAAAGAGAAGGATTTCAAACCACCGACAATAATGGATGGAGGCAGAGACTTAAACACGTATAAAGCCTACTGATGAAGATGGACATCTTCACCCAAAGATGGAATTGTATTATATCATATTTAGATGTTTAGAGGGAAAATATGGGTTGTTGAAATGAAACTGTAAAATAACCGAATACCGGAGAAAATGTTCCTGCTCAGGTTTTTAGGGGTAAAAAGTGCCACTTGTAATTATCTTTTTCTATTCTTCTCTTTCTCATTTTTCTTTTAAATCATACTTTTTTTATTATTTATTTATTTATTTCTGTTTGAGGTACTATGTCGGTTCAAAAGGAGGTATGAAGGGATGATTTCCTTCTAGGTACAGGGATGAAGGTGTTTGAATACTATTGGGTGTTTATTGTATATTTAGTTTATTTGTTTGTTGTTTTTTTCTTTGTTTCATTCTTTTTCTTCTATTTATGAGTAAACGTTCGAAAATAAACTTCAATTCAAGTCGATTCAGGATGTTAAGGTATGTTTTGTTCTATGGAAAAGCTAAACAAACAGTTTTTTTAAAAAAGGGAGCTTTTTATAGAATTTAGTGCCATCTACTGGTGAGGTTCCAGATTGCAACATCCATACATCCATAAATCCATCCATGCATTCATCCATCCATCCATGCATCCATCCATCTATCCATTCATCCATCCATCCATGCATCCATCCATCTATCCATTCATCCATCCATCCATCCATCCATCCATCTATCCATTCATCCATCCATCTATCCATCCATCCATCCATCCATCATCCATCCATGCATCCATCATCCATCCATCCATCCATCCATGCATCCATCCATCTATCCATTCATCCATCCATCCATCCATCCATCCATCCATGCATCCATCATCCATCCTTCCATCCATCCATCCATCTATCCATCCATCCATCATCCATCCATCTATCCATTTACTTTCGCTTATCTGGTTTACGCTTACGGCGGCAGCAGGCTAAGTAAGTAAGTATTCCAGACATCCTTTCCCCCAGCAACACTCTTCAGCTCATCCTGGGGGGATCATGGGGGATCCTGAGATGAGATCTGCAATCCCTCCACCAAGTTCTGGGTCAGGCCCGGGGACTCATGATCAGATATGCCCCCCCCCCCCCAAAAAAAAGCTTATTTCAGCCGCTTGTATCCTTGACCCCATTCTTTCGGCCTCCATCCAGAGCTCACGACCATCATCACTGCCTGTCCACGTCACGGCCCGTTTTCCCATCCATCCAGAACAACACCAAGATATTAAAACTCCTTTGCCTGAGGCAACAACTCACTCCCAATCCAGAGGGGACCGTCCGTCATTTTCTCGACAGAGAAACCTGGACTCCAATTTGGAGGTTCTGACTCTCAAAATACTCCAGTGCTGCTCGACATCACAGTCCGGAGAAGCCAACAGAACCCCATTCTTCTAACCTCTTCAGACTGGACCCTCTGCTCCCTCTGAGTCCGGTAAGGAAGCTCATACTCAAGAGGGTTAACATTAACTACCTATTCTTTTTACTGCCTGTTATTCAGAAAGTAAAATACATTCAAAACCTAAATAATTCTAAATCCTACTGCTTCTTTAATTCTTAAAGTGTTGCTGTGACCAGAATTGCCTGATTGCTCCAACCACGACTAACTTTAAAACAATAATTAAGAAAATAAATATATTAGGATGTCAATACTTCCAACAACTGTCAAGAAATAAAAGTTTTTTTTGTTTTCTACCTTTAGTAGAATTTAGCATAAAGTTTTTCACATATTAAATGTGTGTAATGTTAGATTTATGTATATAATAATTTAGATCCGTGGTCTGGACCACCACCAGGGACTGAGTACCTTCTAAAGATCTGATCCTAGAGCCGCCCCTGGTTGATGGTCCTCCAGAGTAGGAGCGGGGTCCGGATCATCTACATCATCTATATAAATAATATTAAAGATCACAAATGTCTACGAACACGGCAAAATAAAAAAAAACTTCGTAATTCTGCACTACATGGATCCAGGGGCTTACGTCACTATAACCGCTGACGTCATTGTGTTTGTCAAAACGCAGCTCGATGCGGCTCCGTCTCCCAAAGGCCCCATCAAGCACACAAAGAGCTGAGCAGTCACGGCTTTGCACCCACATCCCGGTGTGTCGGAAGGATGCTGCTCCGAGCCCGACCCCCATCATCCACCGGGGCCCACATCCGGTCCTCACGAGCATCCTTACCTCGTAGGAAAAACTGCTGGGCGTTAATCCATGATGGAGCTGTCTCCTCCCGATCACGTCCGTCTCTGCGGCACAGAGAATAACCGAGCCCGGTGCAACCTATCCGCCTACCGACCCATAGACCCGGTTCAGAACCAGAACCCCTCGCCCCTGATGAGATCCGGTACCCGATCTACGAGTGTAGAACTGCTAAGGAACCAGGTCTCCGGTGTGATTTCGATCGGCTGGTCCTCCTCCACAACAGAGCGGCCTCTCCGTCTCCCGACACGCGCACACGCACGGCGCGCGGCTCCGTCACATTTAAAGAGATAGGAGCGTCCTGCGCGCGAGCCTCTCTGTCTGCCTCTTACGTAACAGCAGCTCGTGAAGCTCTGCAGACTCGCTCACCGTCTCTGCTCTACCTGAGCGCGTGCGCGTTTCAGGTCCAGACATCAGGAATTAATAGATAATAAAATCGCAGACATCTGGAGTTGTTATAATTATAATTGTTTATAGAATAATATATTAAAAACAATAAACAATAATGATAACAATAATATTAATTATAATAATTTAAAAAAGAATAATAATAATTAAAATCTAACATTAGAGGAATAAAATTATTTCCAGAAAAATTATAATAAAAGAATGTTCTATTTTTATTATATAACAGTATGTGATATTTATTTAATAATTATCATAATAATAATAATAATAATAATAATAATATCAAAACATTTAACAATAAAGTGAAACAGTACTTTTTTTATAATAACAGGGACATTTTATTGTTATTATATAACTATTTATTGAAAAAATAAATTAATAAATATATAACCAACCTCCCCTTGTGATGGTAAATAAACTCTTCAATGGAACATCCAGAACTAACTAAACCTAAGCCTGGGCACAAAACCGAAACAGGAGAAAAAAGAAGCCGGTTGCCGGTTGCCGGTTCCCCCCAACGCCGGCTCTAGAGAGGTCTAATTACATCTATAGGTTGAAGTAGCAGGAAGACAAATGAAGAAATGCTTCACATCTAACAACCAATGAAAAAGAAGAAAAAGAATAATGAAGAAGTTGGACTATTAACCCCTCAGTGAGGGTCCGTCACACAGTGCAGAAGGACCCCCTTTCAGGAAGTGACCCGGAAGCTGGCTGGCCCTCGCTAGGCATATTCCCCGTTTTCTCTGGGTTGGCTTGAAGGGGTTTGGGGGAGAAAGTCGTTCATGGATTACACCACTAACTTTTTAGCACCCCTCCACAGGGGATGTGGGACAAGCTCCCAGTGCAAATGTTAACCCTACTTTTTGAAAAATTGTGAATCGTACTCATTATTTAAGTCAAGAAAGAGCAACGGAGCCTGAAACCTCAGGGTCAACGAAGGAAAGTGTGGAGAAGCGACTCGTGATACCGTTGACAGTTAAACTCAACTCAGAAGGACAACCACATGGTGTGTGTGGTCTATCAGGGATTCTACCGGAAAAGGACCGACAAACACCGACATCCTTGAGGGAGGTAATAAAATGCTCAAAAACCATGAACTGATGATTGATTATTGATATTTTGGGTAGAAAACAGAAAACAGAGCAAATAGCAGCACAAAAATATGTTTATTTTTGAAGAATCCTTTTTTTTTCATTTCTATATAAGTTAATTTGACTGAGTGGGTCTATCGGAGAAATCACCATGCAGTGGATTTTCTTGATTTGAAGGCATCAAAAAGCGATCGTTTCCACAGAAGTCCTGTAATGGGCATCTCCATTATCAGGAAGTGATGCCGCGACTCCCCACCAATCCTCTCCTGCTCTCTCTCCTCCCCCCCTCCCATCACATCTTTCTTTCAGTGTCTCTCCAAAGAAGAGCTGAGAGCGTTCTATTTATAGAACCCCACCTGCCTGTTCAACCACGCACGCCCCTTAACTGAAAAAGTTACCCCCACACACACGCAAAGTAAACTTAAGGTAAATTCAGAAACATTTTTCACACGTGAAGAGAAGCTAATGTAAAAAACTAGTTACAGAAGATAGAAGCTGTAGAACACAAACACATTAATAATGGAAGGTCAGTGGAGGAGGAGCCTCTACAGTGTACAGTTACCCTATTATAGTGTGTGTGTGTGTGTGTGTGTGTGTGTGTGTGTTTGGAGATCATGCTTTTTCTTCACTTTTCAGTCTTGCTGGAGACTGGGACCTATCCCAGCTGACACTGGGTGACAGAGGTTATACACCCTGGAAAATGTATCTGTTCATAAAAGGGCCAACCCACAGACACAGACAACCATTCATGCTGTCATTCACACCTAAGGGCAGTTTAAGTGAGTGTTTAAGTCTGAGTGTTTCAGAGTTTAAGTTCTGGAGTGATGGGAAAATGGGGCTTGAGATGGACCGGTGGATCGGTGCAGCATCAGCAGTAATGATGGCGCCGCATCGGTCCGTTGTGGTGAAGAAAGAGCTGAGTCGGAAGGCGACTCTCTCAATTTGCCACCTCCTCCAAGAGCTCCGGGCAGAGACCGAAGGAATGTGGTCAAGGATCGAAGAGGCTGAAATGAGCTTCCTTCTTCGGGGGGCCGTACTCAGGCTAATAGAGCTCCCACATCCGGAGGGAGGGAGCAGCAGAGCTGCTGCTCCTTCTCCTCTGAGGGAGCTAGTCGAGGAAGTTCGGGCAACTGATTAGGAGGCCTACAGAACACCTCCATCGGACGTTTCCCAGGCAAGTCCAACTGGGAGGAGGTCCAGTTAGGCAGACCCAGGAACTAACTGGAGGGATTATATATATCTCATCTGGCCTGGAGCCCCCTCAGGATCCCCCAGGACGAGCTGGAGAGTGTTGTTGGGGACAGGGATGCTTGGAATACCCAACCCCGGTTAAGCAGAAGCAGATCGATGGATGTATGTATGAATGGATGTATGGATGTATGGATGTTTGGCTGGATGAATGGATGGATGAATGGATGGATGGATGAATGGAAGGATGAATGGATGGATGTATGTATGATGGATGGATGGATGGATGAATGGATGAATATATGTATGGATGGATGGATGGATGAATGAATGGATGAATGTATGGATGAATGGATGGATGGATGGATGGATTGACAGATGGATGGATGGATGGATGGATGGATGAATGGATGGATGGATGGATGGATGGATGGATGGATGAATGGATGGATGAATGTATGGATGGATGGATGGATGGATAGATGGATATATGGATGAATGGATGATGGATGGACAGATGAATGGATGGACGGACAGATGAATGGATGGATGGATGGATGGATGGATGGCTGGATGGATGGATGAATGAATGGATGAATGTATGGATGAATGAATGGACAGATGGATGGATGGATGGATGGATGGATGGATGGACGGATGTATGGATGAGGTATGGATGATGGATGGATGGATGGATGATGGATGATGGATGAATGTATGTATGTATGGATGGATGGATGGATGGATGGATGACGGATGGATGGATGATGGATGGATGGATGATGGATGGATGGATGATGGATGGATGGGTGTTTTGGCAGGATGGAGAAAGCAGAGGGACCATAGCTCCTCTACAAACCTCCTTACTGAATCATTTTCCAGGGGTTCGGCGTGAACACTGTGTCCCTTCCTTTGATTCATGCTGGTTCCGCCGTAAACACGTAGCACCTCTTTCATCTTTGCTACAATGCAGAAGCCTTCATGTTATGAATTCTACATATTCAAGCTTGAGCACGTAAGACGTTTGCTGAGTTTAATTTCTCGGTATGAATAATTTCTTTGATTCACTCTGCTTTTACATTCACAAATTTCCCTGCTGACAATTAAACTAATCAGCCATAACATTATAACCGACAGGTGAGAGTTATATTGATGATCTAGTGTTAGGATTACATATCAGTGGGTGGGATGTACTGAATTAGGCAGCAGGTGAAGATTATGACCTAATAAAAAAACGCTAGAAGATCCGCAGGCGACAACTTTACACGTGATCTTCTTCAGAGGAGCAGATTCAAGGTGAAATGTATTCTCTGTTAACAGGTATGCAGCAGAACTGGGCCATGTTGCATCTGGCTCCCTAGAAAAATCCATTGTTGAATCATACGTACATAATAGATATAGAATAATAACATAAGAGATAATAGATGACTAATAGAAACAGAGTGTACGTACATGATTCAGGTAATGCACACAGTAGCAGGAACATGAATAAATAAAAGCATAAATATGAAATTGCACATAAACTGTGTTTAGAGCACATTATTATTATTATCGTACAGGGTTATATACGGTAGTATGTGCATATAATGTGTTTTTTTACACATTGAACACAAGGACAAGGTTACATTCATGTGTGTAGTGATTGCAGAGGGTTGTGTAACCTGATTACAGGAGGGAAGAATCAATCTCAACACGTCTGGTACAGTGTCAAACCCACATGTAAATCTTGAGTGTGAGCACGGCTGGTTGTCTCTGTGTGTCGCCTCTGCAATGAGCCGGATCACTTTCCAGGGTGTATCTCACTCTCTCACCCATGTGAGCTGGTATTGTGTTCAACGCAATGAAAACCAAATCCAATGTAAACTGGACATCAGGAACCCACGTCATGTAGACGCCTCCCATCAGTGTAATTACAGGGAAACAAGCCCCTCCCACTAAATGTTATACAAAGAAAAATAGAGTTTAATATTAATAGTGTGTTTAATACTTTAAAATTGTGATGGTATGTACGTAAGTTTATATATATATATATATATTGTTTGTGTGTTTGTGTGTATGTGTGTGTGTGTATGTGTGTATGTGGGTAAGTATGTATATAAGTTCATATATGTTGTGTGAGTGTGTGTGTTAGTGTAAGTATGTATGTAGGTTTATATATATATATATATATATATATATATATTGTTTGTGTGTGTGTGTGTGTGTGTTTGTGTGTGTGTGTGTATGTGTGAGTACACTGTTTATGTACTGTGTAAGACTACATTAAAATAAAGATTTTTTCCCTTGGTTTTGTGGACCTGGGTGTACAAGGATGTGGGCTTAGGAGGATCTGGGTTTATCTGGGGGTCTTTAGCTAAAACGCTGTTCAAACGGTGCCTACAGCAGAGATCCGATCCGGGTCTTTTTATCCCGCCTTGTGTCCTCTGGGTTGGATTAAACCTCACAGGAGGCAGCCTTGGATTTGAGCTGGTGATTCATTGCTTCACACCAACGGGAGCTGAAAAAAGCCAGCTGGCATCAGCGTTGTCCACTCGGACGTCAGCGTCTCACTGACCTCTGCACATATCTGCTCCAAAAATGCCTTTATTGAGGTTTATGGCGTTATTATGATCTTTCCTAAACCACGTGGAGAAGAATGAATGAACGGCGATCACGCTGAGACAAACACGTGTGCTATGCCATCAGAGCACGCACTGCAGTGGAGATGACTCAGCCCGCTGGTGCCATGGAAACGCTGCCTCCTCGCCATCAGTCTCTTAGTAACTGTGTGGTTGCTGAGGAAGGAACCAGAGCGCGTGAGTGTGTGTGTGTGTGTGTGTGTGTGTGTGTGTGTGTGTGTGTGTGTGTGTGTGTTTGTGTTGTGTCTTCAGGATGGTTCAATTAGTTCTCTAATAAACAATAATAACATATTTCATTAACAGTAAATACAGTGATTGATGCTTAAGGATAAATCAATCACCACGCGATCGAAAGCATCTCGTGCCTCAGTCCCACGTTTGAATAAACTGACAGCTGATTTAATGCAGGACTTAATTAATACAACAGCTGAGTTCATGAAGAGCTCTCGCAGACACGTCCAATGAGGTGTTACTTCTCGATGATAATAATAATAATAATAATACATTTAATTTATAATGCTGCCATCGTCTTAGCCGTGTCATCGCAGGTCAGTCTGATAGAGAAGATGATTGTTATTGTTGCTAACGGATTATTTGTAATCAATGGTAGGACTTACTGGGTTTGTCCTCCGCTCTCTGCGTTGGCGCAGACAGGAAGTCTGGAGAGGTGAGTTCAAGGGCAGTGAGAGTCTCTTCAAACGTTAGCGGTAGGATTTGGCCGTGGCGTCCTGCCGCCACTTGACCACCTTGATTCATCAGAGTTGGATGATGTCACTGCAGCGATTACTACACACTGACTTTCATTTGGTGGTCGTTACGGCGAGTCTGAGCTTCAGATGGTTCGTGGATGTAGGGTCAGTTTACGCGACTAAGTTTATCCTACAGTTCTAACTTTTCAAGGCTCCACGGCGTCGTGGAGGCCGGAATGTTTGGAAACAGGCTCCAGACTGTAATCTCTTCAAAACGCCACTATTACCATAGCAGAGCATAGCATAGCATAGCAAAGAGCTAATCTAACCCTTCAATGTCTTCGCCATGAGAAAAAAACTGTGGAGAAATGATTTTTAAACGTATTTTATTTCTATGAGGCATTTAAAGATCTAGTATCGTTGACAAACCATTTGTATTATAAAGTGATTTCACAATGAAATTTTGTATTTTCCTAGAAAATAGTTCATTTTAATTAGTTAAGCAACAGTTAACATGTTTTTTAGAAAACTATTTGACCTTTATTAGACTTTATTTTATGGTTTTATCATGTCACATAACTCTGTTTAGTGATGCTGAATGCTTTAATGTACCAGAAACAAAATATTTCTTATTAAATAGGACAGCCATGGATAATGCCTCCTCCTCTTTGGCCCCTTTGACCCGTGGTGTTCCCCAAGGCTCCATCCTCGGCCCCTTACTGTTCGGCACAAACATGCTGTCATTGGGTGATAGTATAAAAACAAATAAAGACTCAAAAGGAGCTGAGCAGGACATTAAGCCAGCTTTAGTTACAAGCATGATCCAAATGGAAAGTTTTAATCCTCCTCTTAAATATAGAGAAGGCGTCTTCCCCCAGAACCAAGACTGGATGATGGTTCCAAAGGAGAGGAGCCTGAGAAAAGAAGGCTTGCCTTTGAAGACTCCAAAAGTAGAATGGGAAAAAGTAGCGTAACGTTCCGGTCGTATAATAAGGAACAACCAGCTCTTTATGATACCTAGGTGTGAGCATTAATTGGGATTCTATGTTTTACAGGGAGCAAATGTAGGGAAAATAATGTTTTTCTCATACTGGTTCTGGTCAGAACGAGCGCAGCAGCACTCTGGATCAGCTGGAGAGACTTTGGAGACTCATTAGGACGCAATGATCCGGACAGGATGTAACAAATGCGCGGACTCATTTTTCTGCGTCTTTTTGGGAGAGGATGTATCTAAATATCTGAGACTGAGCTGAGCAGATAACCCGTGGGAGTCACGTGGGCGCCGAACCGTCTGTATGAATATGCAGCGTGGATAATATCATTAAACAGCTGACTGAAGGAAAGGTGTGTATCCAAGCAATCAGATCGCTGTCAGATTTGTGCAGAGTGAAAACGATAAAAGGACGGCCCTCCCTCTCCTGCATGGCTCCTGCTCTTCCTGCCGCTCCTCCTCCTCCCCCCTCTTTTGGCAAAGCATGCTCCATTCATTCTTTTTGTTTGTCTGCCATTCCCGGTGCCATGCTACCTACATCCCTGCTCCCCCACCGCACACACATTGACGTCACGGCTGACGCAGGGCGGCTCAGAGTAACGTGCTCCATCGCTGGCATGTATGCATGGACAGAATCAACAGTGGTACTAATACGCAGCAGAGAGAGAGAGAGGGAGAGAGAGGGAGAGAGAGAGAGGTGAAATAATGGAGGAGGGGGGGATGGTAGTGGGGTGGGGCGGTGGTGGCTATTGAATAGGCAGCAGATTAACATGCTGCCACTGTTTGCTCAATAATGTGCATGTGATCGTTTGTGCAGAGGGTTCAGGTGATTTGTGCATTATTAAAGGGGCAGTCTGTGAAATGTATGGGTACCTCTGTTAATAAATGGAATATAATACCCAAATGTATTTTTTTATTCGTGTATAATCAAGTGAAAACAAAAGTGGTTTTCATAAATTTAGCTCAGCAAAAAGCCCTCTAGATCCACCGGAGGGGGCGGGTCCTCTTTTGTGTGAATAAATGCTTTGCCTATAAAAACAACAAAGAAAACGAAAAAAAACATTATATACGCAGGCGAGAGGATGGATTCCTTCAAAGGATCCTCCGCAGGCCACAATACCTGTCCAGAAGAGAGCCATGACTGACTCTGGGTCAAAGGTTGGTTTGTAGCGCCCCAGCATGGACGAAGAGAGGGACATTCATGCTTACATTACCTTTTGGCTTCTTTGCTGAAGCTCCCTGTACTTCGGCGTTGAGCAGGCCTCCCTCTGTGTTCTGCTGTTAGTCCAGAGTGCTGCTGCCCACCTTCTAACCGGAAGAAAAAAACGGAACCACCTAACACCAGTATGGGCTTGTTTCCACTGTCTTCCTCTGTTGTTCTGGATGGATTTTAAGATTTTATCGCTTATTCTTAAGGCCTTACATTAACTTGCACTTTGTTGTGCGGCTGAGGTTTTGCACCTGCGCTCATTCCAAGATCCAACATAAAAACCAGAGGTGACCGAGCCTAGAGGACTTTACATCTTTACATCTTTTCTCTCTGACTTCTGAGAGCTTATTGTAGTTTTTATTTATCTTCTTCATTGTAGTTTTATCTTACTTCATTTAACTTTAATTGTTCATTGGATTTGCCTTTTCCTGTTTCTCCTTCAGTTTTTGGAGCCATTTCTTGCTGCCCCCTCTCCCGTGGGGCCCCCCAGGTGCTACTGAGAACATTACCACGGCAACTGGGACAAATAACAATGTTTGTTATCTTTCATGTAAAGCTTTGACCTATTTTTTTTACAAAGTACATCGGTTTGAAACTTGAAGGCCACCGTTGTTTTTCTTCCTGTTGTTTGAACTCAACATCTATTCTTTGGATTCATTCAATAAACTCATGTAAAATATTTTCACACGATTAAATGTTTCACAAGTGACTCTGTTGGACCGAATCAATTACTTTGGGTTCGATAAACTCCATTTAGTTGGGTACTTTTACTTACTTTACTACTTTACTGAATAATGAAGTGTACCAACCCTATTAAGTTGGCTGCATTCCAAATAATTAAGTTGAATCAACCCATATAAATTATGTTCACTCAATCAAAGTGTATTCAATTAAGCGAGCGTCCTCATATCGCTGCCCAGCGCTCGGATAAATGGAGAGGAAGGAGGAGATCATGAAACCAAAAAAATCCCCACGTAAAAACAAATGCCAAATCAATATGCAAAACACTGAAAACTGATTTCCAAACTGGCATTCTTAACCAGCAGGGGGCCGGCCAAATCAATGCTTCTGTTGATCGAAGAAAAAGAATGTTGAGAGGAGGGAAGGAAGGTGTGAGAGTAGGTAAGACAAGTAAAGGTAGAGAGAGCTAGCTGATATGATGGAGAGAAAAGGAGGTAGATATACTGTGTGTCCGACAGACCTGGTGGAAAGGAAGCTAGGCTGGAAGCATCGGAGGAGGTTACAAACTGTTCTATCATGGTGTGGATGGACAAGAAATGGGGTAGGAGCAGATTATCAATTGTGTTAGGAGACCCAACAAAAATGAGATGCTGATCTCTTTACGGCTTTTCCACTTAGCTGCATTGTCTTCTTGGTGATAGTTTGGGCTACAGTGGAGGTCCTGCTAGTCCTTATGAGCTTGGGTTCGGTTAATCCAGATTTGCTGAGGGGAAGGCTGCAGTTAAAAGTAATTACTTCAATTCAGAAATGTTGTATCGGTGGGCGGAGCCAGAATGTAGGTATCATCCCCACATTATCCCCTTTCTACAGCCAGAACAGCTCGTCTGTAGGATCAGATCTATGAAAAGTTAAATCTCTTCTCTCCACAGTGGATGATGATGATGATGTTGGCTGAAGTCTAGTGCCCTCTAGTGGTGTCAGGTCTTTACTGCAGCTTCATATTACATTTACAAATCTGACACTTTCTTCCAAACCTTCTCATCCTGACTATATTCAACTGAGTGAATATAATGACGACTGCAGAAAATCATGCACCAATCAGCCATAACATTATAACCACTGCCAGGTGAATTCAGAATACCATAAATTATCTGGTTACCTGTAATCAAGTTTGCTTTTCACAAGTAAAGGGGAGAATGTGCGGTCCGCCACACAAACTCTAATCCACACATGTGCAAAGTAACTGGGGAAGTAAGAGACTACAACTCTGATGTAACAACGATTATACATGGGAAATGGTGAATAATGAATTCCAATGTTTAAAAATAAATCCAAATATTCCCACTCAATCAATAATTGAGCCTGTCAATGCAAAACAATCCTCAGATGTTTCTTATTGTCATCAAACAATATTTATGTTATTGAAATGTATATACATAGATATAAAAGTAAACCATTGCAAGAATAATATGACACTAAAGCGGTTTCTGACGTCTCAGATACAAACAAAATATAACACATATTTTGTTTAAAATGCTAGAATGCTTTGTTCAAAACTAGAAGAAATAACACTTCAGATCTCGATGAACAAAATATTCAAATTGAAAAACTTTATTGATATACATTGTGTAATTCTTTGGGAACAAAGTGACTTAAAAATGATCAATGGAAACAAAAACGTCACATGATCCCAGTGGGGGCTGATTTCTACATCAGAACCTGGAATCAAAGTAAAGTAAGGCACTTCAGGCAACATTTGGACCTGCTGAGGATGAGACAGAGGATGGTGTCCTGGGGGATCTCCTCCAAAACCTGGATAGGGACATCAGCGAGATCCTGGACAGTCTGTGGTTCTACTTCGTGGCGTTTGATGCAGTGATACATAGCGTCCCGGAGGTTCTCAATTGCATTCAGTTCTGGAGAACGTGAGGTTCGGTACCGCTGGATGATATTTCAGGCACCATTATGTTCTCTACAGCATCTCCAGAACTTTCCCGTCTGTCAAAGGAGCTCAGTGTGAACCTCTTCTAATCTGTGAAGAGAACGGGGCATTAATGGAGAACCTGCCAATTCTGGGGATTTTCTGGTGAACACGGTTCCAGCCGCATGGTTCTGGGCTGTGAGCACAGTTCCCACTATAGAGGATTATGGGCCCTCATGGAGTCGGTTTCTGACATACATGCTGGAGGTCATTTTGAAGGACTAGTGCTCCTCCTGTTCATCCCCACACAAAAGGAGCAGATGCTGGTGGTGCTGGGTTGGAGTTGAAAACCGGTCTTTTGAGATCTTCTGATTGTTGATGGTGAGCAGGAGGCAGCCCGACCTCAGTGCACCTAACACAGAACGCACCTGAAGAGGAGGGAGAGAGGGTAGAGGGCATGGAATGCATCTTGGTAGATTGCGTCTTACACCAGATGGGAGCAACCTGAGCTCACTGGATTGACGAAGGTCAGTGTGGACTGATTGGGTCGTCTTGTACCCGGTCCAGATGATATGCTTGTAGCCTGATTTAAAATGGGCCTTTAAATATGTTTAAAGGCCCATTTAAACATATTTGAAATGGGCTCATTTAAGGGTCCTGGTAAGGGTCCTGGTAAAAAGCCTGGTAGACAGCTCCCCCTAGAATGATTATATGAGCAGTAAACGAATGAGCCCCTGGACACTTTATTGTGTAATCTATTTGATTGAGTGCCAATATTGTAAATGACCAGTTATTCTTGAGCGATATATTGTAGGATTAATAATGGAAGAAAGATGAATCACCATTATTGGAAATGTATTGGAACATGGGATTGTAGTGGGGTTAATTGTTGCCTTGATAATGATATATTTTATGTCTTGGTCGATGATGAACGAGTTGTGGACAAAAGGAATGTTTTTAATACGAAAAGGGAAAAGATTAGGGAGAGGGGAGACATGCCAGGTCTTCCAATGCCGTAGTTTTACTCATACCAAGAAAAAAATACTCCCATTGGAAACAAAAGAAAAAACTTAACTCTAAACTTTTCCCAGCAATTTGTTCTACGGTAGCTTTTTAGTAGAATCAGACAAAACAGGATAACCTTAACTGCCCACATGCATCAGTGAGCCCTGGGTGCTCTATGCTTATTAGCTGTCCTTACCTAGACCGCTTCCTACCACTACAGACCAGGCAAATCCAACAAGGACTGCAGTTCTGGAGATGTTCTGACCCTATCTACCCGGTCAAACCATAACAATTTGGTCCTTGTCACTGTTTATTAGGTCATTACATTTGTACACGTTTCCTGCTACGAATATCAACTTCCCGACAAAGTCTTCACTTGCTGACTATTCCACCCACTGACCGGTGACCATGGTAACGAGATAATCAACGTTAGTCTGACTTCATCTGTAAGTGGTTATAATGTTATGGCTTATGTGCATCTCTCTGACTCCCCTAGGTGGCGGTAATGCAGCGTCATGGATGACAGCTGCCATGAGACCTCACAGAAGAAGAAGCGCTATGGTATGCTAGCCACAACGGCGAGTAGTGGAGTAAGGATTGTGAGATTTGACAAAACATAACAGTGAAAAGTGAAAGTAGAGACACGGTTACCGCTGTCAGCGGATCATGCAGCTTTCCGAAAGGTAATGAGCCGTAAAGCCTCGGGGTCTCGGCTCAGCGGCGCCCACAAACTGCAGCCACACTGGAATGACTGGCAGCCCAGGTTGGTGTTCTGCTTCCGGGCAGGCTGGTTAATACAGCTTGGGGATTCGTTGGGCCTATGTGCTGCTTGATTGTATTATGGCCACACGGGGAGCGGATGTTTATGTATCTTTATCGTAACGTTAAATGTCCAAAGTCGTTTAAATGCATTGGCTACAAAGCCTGTCACATAATGTACAGAACGTTAAAGCATTTTTTTCACACTCCCGCCTCACTCTGTTCAGCCAGACGCTAACGGTAGCTCTAGACAGCATTGACAAGCTAAAGGCTGTTAGCCTTTTGCTTAGGCACTTAACGTCAATTGCTGCTTGACAGCTAACTATGACATGTCAATAGGAACGTGACTGTCGCCTCTTGATAAGTCAGATTAGTGGAAATTAACTATATGCAAATACAGGAATACATAAATCACCAACTAGCTAATTAGCTTGACTGGGAAGTGTTAGCACAACCCTTTTGGCGGTAGCTAACGCTAGCCAGGACGCCACCCTGTATCGTTTTAATTCCTCATAGCATTTCCGGAATGATTATGAAAATATATAAAAATATGACATATTTGTTCATCTGCTGCTAATAATCACTACGGCAGTGGATTCAGCTCGTTAGCATATTTGTGAGCGTAACGTCATGACTGAACATATATGGTGAGGTTAAAGTTTTCTGTGAGAAGACACCAGGTTCTTCTCCATGTTCACCATGTGCACGCTGAAATAATCAAACTACTCCAATTCTCACTCCCCTTAGAGTCGGAGGGTTGTTCCAGCATGTTAGCCAAATCTCAAAACGTTACCGTAGTGGAAGTACTGCTAAATAAACTGTTCTAATTAAAGGGTCACACGTGATCTCTAATCTAAATTAGGAAGCATGGCGGAGGAGCTAGCTGTATGAACCAAAGCTGAAGTTCGACCCCAGCACCCCTAGTGGGTTTATGAGGCTCAATCTGCAAAAAACAAGTTGAAAAAGATTCTTAATCTCACAATTTGGATTCACAGTATCAACTTAAGGACCCAAACTGATCTGTCATAACACTCTTACCATTCACAGAAGAAGTCAGAATACCATCGATTATCTGGTTACCATCATGTGTTGGGATACATTTGGAGGCACTTTTCATCCTGAGATGGGATGGGTGTATTTGAAGGAAATAATACAAAAGAGCATAAGGACCTGAGTGACTTTGACAAATTACAAGGGTTATTTGATTGGGTCCAAATCTACAGAATTGCTGGTGTAGTTGGGTGTTCATTGTCTGCCAAAGTGGTTTAAGCAAGAAGAATATTCAGTCGTGCGTGTGAGGCCCAAAGGCTAGCCTTTGATTCTGTTCTCACAGAAGAGTTACTGTTGTGCAAATTGATGAAAAGGTTCTGATAGAAAGGTATCCATGCCTAGGTACGATCTGTATGACTTTGACGAGGGCCCAAATTGTGATGGTAAGAAGACTAGGGCAGCTTATTCTACACAAATGTAGATGTTGTTGTTTGGTTAGTACCTTGACCAAACTCAAGCTAATTTAATTGTCCAGCACCAAATAATATAAAAGATTTTAACCCGAGTCATTCAAAAAAACAAAGCACGTCTAGATAGAGCATTTATTCTACAGATATTCTGGGAGCTTAATGTTTCAGTTAGATAATATGGAATTTTGAGATCTTAAACATATGTTGGTGCCTGAGGATTAAAGGCGTCTTCGTATTTGATTCTCGATTCTAAAAGGAGGAAGTGCAGTAAAACTAACAAAGAAGAGAAAGGACCAAAATGAACTGGTAACATGGTCATGTGTGCCCAAGACTAATTCTGGTGTGGGCGGTATGAAGTCTAGTCTGTGTTGTCTGATTCCCCAGAATTACTGTAGCATAAACAGGTGGAAAAGTTTACGCTGGATCTGATAGAAAGGTAGGAGGACACACAGTGACATCTGAGATTTTTTGTCGTTATAATGGGGACCTATACAATATTAGGCAGGAAGTCTTAACGTTGTTGCAGATTAATGTTACATTTTAAAACATTCTGTCAACCCTACATTGAATGGCCACCAATTGCTGCAAAATTGTGGTCAAAATGATTATCCTGATAATTTTGTTTTTATCAATATTGAGATCTAGATCGTCAATCAGGATTGTTAATTGATTTAGTGAATTGTAAAGCTCGTGCAAAGATTCATTGTTCTTCTAGACAAGCACTCGATGGCTGTAATTTTGAAAAATAATTCTATTAAGGCATCACAGCACTTTAGCCCAGAGTGTTGGTCCTTTTTTTGATACCATTCCTTATGGTGTTTATTGGACTCTGGAAAGGTCTCTGGACCAATTCACTTTGATTCCTCCGGTTCAGAAATGTGTTTGTGTTTGGATTAGTGTTGGGAACTGCTGTACAGGGTAGCAGTTATGGATATCTGAGTTCATGATTCATGTTAGAAGTATTTTCTTGGCTGTTTGTGAAAAGTTAATATTGGTCTATGCTCATGTAATTGTGCAAAACTAAAATAATTTTGTTGGTCAAATGAAGTTAGTTGAAATTAATTAATTACCCTAAAAGCTGAGTAGCAACTAGTAAAGTAAAAGTTCAGTCTACGCAGAAAGATTTGACCACATGTTACAACCAATAATGAATGAACCAAGCTATCCACACTAGTAAGTGAGTGGGCTGTGTGTTTCCAATCCACGGTCTCTCCCCTCCTCCAGCTGCGCTTGGAGAACTGTTTGCCCCATTAAAGTTCTTAATAATG
Organism: Lophius americanus; assembly: GCA_037951165.1. Taxonomy (NCBI): domain Eukaryota; kingdom Metazoa; phylum Chordata; class Actinopteri; order Lophiiformes; family Lophiidae; genus Lophius; species Lophius americanus. The sequence continues at coordinate 1,428,982 of JBBDHG010000264.1, read as the reverse complement.
CTTAATCTAATTGTTGTTGCCACAGTTAGTCAAATTATTAAACTCACTCTTATTATAAGCTGTTAACATAACATTTAAATGATGTTTGTCATAGATTTTACTAATTTAATTGAAACTATCACAACAATTTGCAGAGACCGTTTAGATTGCTAGTATTTTCTTGCCTGGGCTTTTTGGGGGAATTAAAACAAATTCTTGAGAGTGTTATTATCCTATAAATTGTGACAGATTAGTTCTGGGGATCAGATATTTTTTTAGTTAATAACATTGCAGCTTATTGATAATAGTAATGTAACCTTTATTCTTCACACAGTCATACACAGTACAACAAAATACAATTAGATGTCTGTATTTGACTCATCCCTGAGCAGCAGTGGGCCGCTCCTGTGAAATATCTGGGCAGAATATTGAGGTTAAGGGTCTTTCTACGTGACCCTACAACATTAGATAGGTTTACATGAACCCCTTTATTCCAAACAAAAGCCTGATAAGAATGGCCTCGCCAGCTTAGTTAATGTTTGGTAACCTTATTCATACACACAGCTGCTGCAGCATCTTCAGCTGCCAGCGTCTGGTGATGCGTATGGGGAAGACGCACAGTGGTTCTGGAGGCTGGACAGAGGAATGTGGTTATCACTGGTGTCGCAGACGTCCCAGACACGAGCCCAACCGCTGGACCTCTTAACCCCCACAGAGCAGCCCTTTCCCTCGGTTCCAACGCACAGCCTGGGCACTCAAACCTCCTATGTTTCCCTTATGGGCCTCAGTGGCAGACGTTGAGCTCTCTGGAGTCAGTGTCACACCGAACCTTCTGATGAGATGTCTTGTTACGGGGGGAACTCGTCTTGTGTGTTGATGCAAGCTGCGATAATTAATGTGTACCCCACATGACATTGATCAACGGCATTTCTCCAACACCAGTTTCCAAACAGTATTTTACTATATCCACCACAGCTGCCATGATTACACCGGCAAAGATCAATCAATCTTTATTTATATAGTGCCAATTCACAACAAGAGTTGTCTCAAGGTGCTTTTCAGAAGGAGCAGGTCTACACCAAACTCTTTATATATAATTATCTACAGGTATTCCCCCGTGCGCAAGCACTTGGCGAAAGTGGCGAGAAGAGAACTGCATTTTAACGTGCAGAAACCTCGAGCAGATCCAAGACTCAGGGTGGACGGCCTACTGCCATGACGGTTGGGTATGACAAGAGAGAGAAGATGCAGACAAAGCAGCAGAGGGAACAATAAATCTGAATGCCACCCAAGAAATCCATGAGATGCTGATAGGCAAAGGACTAAAATGATCACCTGAACTCTGTGATTTTCACAATGTGGTTGGCAATTTGAAGTGGAATTATTTCTTGACACATTATATGCATGGCGCATACGCCCTGGATTAATATCACAGACGTCCTCTGTAAATTCTACAAATTACGAGGTAATATTAGACACAAGCCAATAGGGACTAAACCGCCGTACGGGGAAAAACTTCAGTTCCGTGTTCTGATGAGCGTTTTTCTTCTTCTGCTTCTTCTTCTTTGATGATTATTGGTTCACTACCGTCACAGGAGAGCAGTTATTAGAACTAAGTGACAAAGTTCAGAAGGTAAAGTTCTTTTGACAAATTGCAATGTGAAAGCGAAACAAACAAAATGAAAGTGCAACCATGTTATAATCACATCCCCCAACCGAACTGAGTCCCCAGGACCATCAGGTGTGAAAACAACCAGAGGCACCGACAAGGCTTTCCTGTTATCGCCTTTTACCCTCCCTCCCTCCTGCCCTCCCTTCAGCGGGTCGAGAGCTGAATTGTAGAACGTGAGTCCTTCCTGGATCAATGACCCCTCCTCTTTTCCATAAGGGGCTTCTGAACTTTCAGCTCTGCTGTGTTTTCAGGAATGTGTTTGAAGGAGCTGACTATTTTACTGCTCTTGGCTGAGTCATATGATCACCTCAGGGTTATGCGTCTACACACAACATCTACTCCAATGGTAGACTCAAAGATCCTACTATATGCGGCGTCGAAGTTGTTCATTAATTTGCCTTAAAAGTTTAGTTTACGTTGCTCAATACGACAGTTTTCCACCATTTGACAGAAAATAAGACTTTTTCTCACGACTGCGCCCTTTAAATGAATCCAGCTTTAATGACAAGCATCTCAAGTAATCTGTAGAGACCCTTTAACTGCTATGACCTGCTGCTAATGTGATGCATGGATTCCTCAAGATTGTTGAGGAATCTTAGCCCATTCCTCATGGGCAAAGGCCTCCAGTTCTGTAAGATTCTTGGGTTTCTCGGCTTCCCTATTGAAATCAAATCAAATCATTTGATAGAAGAACTTGAGGACTTTGCTGCTAAAGATTCTATGAATGTTGGCTCAGATGGGGGGATGAATAATTTTTGCTTTCAACTGTAGTTTACAGTGAATGTCAAAAGTCTCAAATCTTTTTCCAAGAGTGATATTTCATTGTTTATATATATATATACATATATAATATGCGCAAACCAATAACCTGCCATAAAATGTGTTATAAATGGTGCTGCTTTATAAAAAAACATGATTGTCTCTGACTTCAAGGTTCTTGAATACAGAGTATATTGCCAGTGAGTGAAATAAATGCTCTGTATGCACAGCGAGTATCTCAGAACTACCAGCTATACCATTTGCATCAAATCATATAAAGTCAGCACCACTGCCGCCAGCTTGTCGTAAAGTATGAGCCTTTTACTCTGGAGTCTATGACCTCTATGTCAGGCAGAATAATAATGAGGTGGACTGGTGTCTCAGGAGTTTTATGTCTTGGTGGAGACATTTTGTGGGTATTTATACAAAAAAGTCATAGTATTACCCTTTTCTAAATAAGCCATTCAAGTCACCTGGTGACAATTCTAATATTTTTATATCACAATATATTTCACAAAAAATAATCCCAATATCGAGCAGTCCTTAGCTTCTAGCCCAGGGATGTCAAACTCATTTTCACCGACGGCCACATCTGCATAATGGTTCCCCTCGATGAGCCACAAACTGTATGAATGTAACAAAATGCAATGTAATTCAAAATAAATTAAACTACACCTTATTATATTGTTAAATAACAGTTACTGTATTTATTATGTATTGAACTTACAGGTTGTCATCGGCAATTCGTGACCTGTGCTTGGTCTTGTTTAAATTCATTATTGAAAACATCTGTTCGCACAGATAGGTGCTCCCAAACATGGACAGAACACAAGCAGCATGAAGTCGGAGCTGTTGCATCAAACCAGGGGGCAGTAGACGGTTAAAGTCCTCGATTGCAGCATCCTGGAGCTGTGCTCTCAGGCCACTATCGGTTTGAAGCTCAATTACCTCCATCTGAAGGTTATGGGGCGCACTGCAGACGTCAGCGGTGAACGGATTGGCAAAGATGTTAAAACCAGAGTGCTGCGCTTTAAAGTCAGAGAAGCGCCGATCAAACTCATTTATTAACCTGTTGAGTTTGTTAGTCATCGGAACATGTGTAAAATCACCGGGAACTGAGGCTGAGATGATCTTATAAACGCGAAAGTGGGCGAGATTGTTTCTCCTTCATTAGTCCAGCCAAGCCTGTTTTTCCTCCACACATCGCAGGTGCACCATCTGTAGTTAGTCCCACCAACTTTTCCCACAGCAATTAATTTTTACTTACGGATTTCTCCACTGCATCAAAAATGTCCCGGCCCGTTTAGTCCCATGCATAGCAGCTACATCCAAGAGCTCCTCAGTGACAGAGAGTTCCGGCTTCACGCCTCTAATAAAAATGGATAGATGCTGTGTATCCATGTTGTCTGTGCTTTCATCCACAGCTAATGAAAAAGCTAGGCAGCTGCGTGTCTCTTCAGCCAGCTGTGTTGCTAAATTTCCTACTAATTCCTTAACTCGGTCCGTGATGGTGTCTCTTGACAAACTGACATTTTGAAAAGTCTGTATCAGGTCGGGGCACACCTGCTCATACACCTTTAGCATGCACTGCTTCAAAAATGCACCCTCTGAAAAGGTCTTTGAAACTCGGGCGATTTCTTCAGCCACAATAAAACTTGTTTTCACCGCTGTATCATTTTTGGCTTTTGTGAGCACATTCTGCTGCGACTGCAGTCTGCCTTTTAATTCTGCTGCAATTCTTTGTTTTTCTGAGAGGCTAAATTTTCTTTACTATATATAAAGTAAAATACTTTACCATGCTCCGTGTTTGGTGTCAAAATGCCGACGTAGATTGCACTCTTTCACGACTGACACCGCCTCATAACACAAAAGACATACTGGTTTTTCACCTTGAAGTACAAACATGTATTCGTTCTCCCATCGTTTGTGAAACTGTCTTCCTTGTGCATCAATTTTTCTCTTCGTGGACATGTTCAGGTTAATTTGTGGAGATTTCTCAATTCCAAATCGCCTTGACGTGACTTTGCTGCACTGTAATGGTGATGAGATGCCACGATTACCTTGGCGGGTAATAATCGAAATGCGTTGTGGGAGATGTAGTTTATGTGACCCTCAGTACGATTTCTTTTTCTCCTTCGATTCTGAGAAATAAAGTTTTATTCCTATGTTTTGGATAGCGGAAAGGCCTACACTACCCATAATCCTCGAAACGCTCTGGGTTCTCACGGCGATATATGACGCTGATTGGAGAACCGAGGACCCTCTGCCAATAAGATTGATTTATTGTTATTTATTGATTGATGCTCACAGCGTCATACATCGCTGTGATCGGGTTATTATTGGAGTGAATGGACGGCTGTAGCCTCCGCTCTGAGCGTCCCTTACCGCCACGGACGGGTTTAAATTGGAGTCTGTTGAGAACCCAGAGCGATTCATACAGACGTGGAAGGGTCCCTTCTGCGTCAGTATCGGACGCCTAGGGGCGTGACAATTGTCGGTATTTTACGAGCTGGGAATGAGAACATCAAAAACTAATATTAAGACAATCATTCACCTATCACATTCTCGCGGGCCAGATAAAATGACGTGGCGGGCCACATTTGGCCCGCGGGCCTTGAGTTTGACACGTGTTCTGGCCAATCTGTTTCAGTCGAGAATGACAAGCAGCATTTCTCTCCCCTGCGCCAAGGAAAGTACGTAAAGCCTTTCAATAGATTCCTGTTGATTAGTGGTCGAACAGTAATGAACTGTCATTTCGGTTATTACCGGTCCTGTCCATCAGCCAAAGTAATTAATTGGATCACTTCAAGGAATGTCTTTCTGGACACATTCCACACATGCACAGACATAATTCATTCTTTCTTGCTTCAAATTGGATTCAGTCCAAAATGTACATCACATGGCTCTCCGGCTCCACAGACATGGACAGTTTGGCCCAACATGTAATAGTTGTGGTTACATATCCTGACTGAAAGTAGATATATCAGTGCTCAACGTGCTTTTCTCAAATGTCATTCCTTTGAATAATTATTAAATCCACTTTGAATTGAAAATTGGCAATTGAACGACGCAAAGATTCCCACCCTTTAAAATTTGAAAAATATTGTTTCCAATTAAATGAAGCACCAAATGCGACGTATACCTCATATATTCTATGCTTATAAGGTTTTTCTCTCTCTTGTCCGTCAGAGTCGACAGTGTGTCATCCAGCCAGGACGGAGTGAAGTCCAGAGAGCTCGGTTCAGTGGCGTTGTACGACGTGTTGCCCTCCAGCTGCTCTGACCATCCAGTGGTGCCCAACGATGCCTACTTTGCTGCAGATACACACCAAGAAGAGGGTGACGATTGTTATTTTCTAGTCTTAAACGGGTTCAACAGTGTTCTTCTGCTTTCTGTTTGGCTTAACCAAATACCTTTCCTCCTCCTAAGTATGAGGAATCAGAAAATAGCCTACAGCCCATCACAATGTAGATCATATTGACTAGCAGCTGCTGTAGCTTGTAAACACAGCAGAACAATGGCCGACTACGCCCAGGTTAAAGCTGTCATACAGAGCTGCTGCTAATTTTAGCACTGGCAAACTTTATATATTTTATACGTAGGCCCAACAAGGCCTTCTGCTTCGACCTGGCTTCTGTTTGAGATGTGGAGGCGTACGCCGGAGATACTCACAGATGAAGAACAACAGCAGCAGCTATAATAATAGGAATACTACTATAAAAAGAATCTGTACTACCTGCTCTGAAAACTACAGATCCTAAAGACGGGAAAACCCAAGTCTGTTCAGAAAATAGTTTTTAAGGGAGATGATTTTTTTACTCACTCTTTTTATTTCTCCAATAAAACACTTAAACAGATAGAGTTGTCAATATTACAAAGTTGCTTTTCCGGCATAAATGTCAACGCGACTTAGTTTAGGTCATTTTTTTAATAAAAGTTTTGAATCTATGAATGATAATATATGAAGTGACCTATAATCTTTATAACGTCTATCCATTTAGTTATACATAGACAATGTGTAACTAAATGTTTAAATGCTTTTCATGACAAATATTAATATATTTAATTAATTTAGATTGATAACAAAGAATGTAATACATTTTTTGATAGTTTTCTTTAATCGCCTGAGGGCCCTTATCTGAAATATATTTGTCTTTGTACACTGTGGGCCTGTCAGAACTTCATTTGGGTTACACTCTGTGACAATAAAGCTGGCTTTGACTTTATTCCGCTTGGGAGGCTGATTGATAAATAGAAATGCTTTTTCCTGTTCCGTGAATACCCCCTCTTCAGAATGACCTAGACTTTGATTTACTATCTTTCCTTTCCCTTGTAAAGAAAATACCTCTATTTAATTAGTTGTTTTCTTTTTTCTTGACTTTCCTTTTCCAATTTCTTTGGCTAAGATTGTTTTTCTATTATCCAAAGTCTTATATACTGGTGAGATATAAGATTTTGTGGGTCTCATCTGGGAGTAATCTGTCATGTCTAAGTGTTTGTACAAGTTGCTCTTATGTTTGATTTCAAAGGTGTGTCTGGTTTCTCAATGAAAAGTTGATTTAAACCAACATCTTGTGTGTCTTGTAGGTGGATATGAAGCTGGTCAAGGTGTCTGTGATAATACATTTGGTTGGAAGTCGGTGGGGCAAGAGTTGAGGCCCAATGACTTGACAACAGATTTGACACCCTTTAAGCATGGAAACCGTGCTTTAGCTTCAAAGGACATGAAGAAATCGCAGGGTGAGTTCTGACAAAAGTTTTCTGTTTGGATAAAATATTTCTAGCTATGCCATAAGATATGTTCAGAGGATCCTTTTTGTTTTTTATTCTTTGTTTGGGCTGGGATTACAAGAGTGGCCTGAGCGCTTGTTATTACTACAAAGACTGACATGTGATGGTGTTTCTTTTCAGACAGAGGGATGACTCACGCAGAGGAGTCTCGGCTGGCCAACCTCCTGCGCAGAGTCTCTCGCGAAGATGATCGCGACCGCAGACTGGCTAACCTCAAACAGCTGAAGGAATTTATTAGCCACAGCGACAGCAAAGTGGTGAGTCCTGTTTGGGAGACATAAGTATTATGGTGCCAATGATGCTTCATAGCGAAGATTCACTTAGGGTGTGTTCAACACGCTTTATGTGTGGTAAAATACTGCACAAAGAGGAAATGCGCTCTCATTTAAACAAATATTTGATTTTTTGATTTTTTTTATCTGAGGATACTAATAAAAATTCCTCAGGATTGCTGCCATCGTGATGAACCTGCTGCATGAAGTTAGCAGCAGGTCAGAGCAGCTAAAGAATCTCTATAAAGTCCTGGAGTCGCTCTGCATTGAGGCTTCGATCAATTGAAGACGGCAGTCGTCAGGAAAAGAAGCATCTTTCTTATGTTTGTTTCTGTAGTTCTTAAAACCCTGTGATATCTGTTTTATTGAGCTGTTTAAACTGTTCTTGTTCGATTTTGATACAACATAACATAATTCATGATAAATGTTGAATTATTCTTACTTATGCCTTGATGCTCATCAAGAAATTCCAGAAAAATATCCAAACATACCCTACATCCAACCAATAATATTCCGGATCTGACTCAAAATCGAATGTAACTCTTGACCTTTGCCTCGTACCACCACAAAATGTCATTCTAACCCGTTCATCAGTTTTTAAGATTATGTGACCTCGTTACCTCTGCTCGTCGGTGTCCTTAATATCTTAAAATGTTGACCCACTATGAGCATCCTTTGAATCGTTTCAAGGTGAAAGTCGGCATTTAACCATCATTGTCCTTTCAAATTTAAATTTGGTGTATAGAAATCAGGTGGTGAAAGTATCGCTCGACTATAACTTCTTCTTCTCTGCTGCCCAGACGCTGGTCAAACAGTTGGACACCATCCTCACCACCCTGAATGACATTTTGAATGAGAGGTAAGAGAACGTCATGTGCAGAGGCTCATTGGAGTCGGGGCCTGTGCCACACTGAATGTTAGTGGTGCTAAGGACCACAGGTGATGCGTTTGGATTGGATCACCCTCCACGAATTGGACCGCAATACCCAACCCTGTCACTTATTTGGGCTTTACACATAATTGCATTAGTAACAGGATTTTTTTCTTAATGGCTCTTGGTTTCTGTTTTTCCACTGAAAAATGCATGCCACTGAAGAATCAGTTCATTAGTTTTTAATTTGTTTATTACAATATAGTCATTTGTATTATTAAATAATTATTTTAAACAGTTTTTATTATTGAACGTTTCATGTGTCAAAATTTTTGTCAGATTTATTATTATTTTTAGGTTTTATGTTTATACATAAAACACGTATACATGTTTTATAGTTTTCACAGCCTCCAGTGTTTCCTCAGTTCAGTTCCTGTTTTTATAGTTCCAATAAGAGGGGGTTTTGTGTGGATGAGGATGGTTGGGGGGTGGGGGACTAAGGATAAAGGTAGTTATTTAACCTTTACACCACTTTGTGTTGCTTTTCCATATATAAAAAGTGCTACAAAAGTAAAATTTTAAAATTGAATAATTGAAAGAGATTGAATTCAGTTGATCTCTTTCCGCCTCTCCACTTTGCTGATTTCCATGAGAAGTAGGATTGTTTAACTGCATTAGATGCAACAACTATTCGTGTCTGCTCGTCTTGCCTGTCACGCCTTTTCTAACGCGGCGCCTCTCTCTCGGTGCTGCTGACTTGCAGCAGTAAGCTGCTGTGGGAGCTCCGTCAGGACGCGGCCGCTTGCCTGGGTCTCCTCTGCACAGTCCTCAGCTACGAGGCCGAGCGCATCTTCAAGTGGCTTTTCCTCAAGCTGACGTCCAGCAGTCGTGATGAAGTGAAGCTGCTGTACATGGTGGCAGCGCAGCGTGCTTTGGAGGCTGCTGGAGAGAGGAAGGCTTTCTCCCACGTCATGCAGGTACCTGGTGACCAAAGCTTCCGTTTCATGGCAGTTATCAGGCTGTGGTCAGGTGTGTGGTTTGGATGTGCAGCTTTTGAACCGCACAAACACCTATATATAAATAACATTTAAACAACCTCCCTCATATTGTGTTCTGTTGTGCACAGAACCAGCACATAGTAGTCAGTACAGGGCTTTAGCTCAGCAGGTAGAGCGGCCATCCCACAATGTAAAGATTGTGAGTTCATTCCCTACCCTTCATGCTACATGAAGTGAGTTCTTGAGCAAATGCTCCTCAGAGATGGGTGAAGTGCAGAGAATAGATTCTATGAACTGGCTACTCGTCCTGGGTGTATCCAGATTAGAAGCACCAGTAATCAAACCCGACCACCGTGTGGATGCATACGTGTTTCCTTCCTTGTTCCTCTAACGGGGGTCGGCTCTGTCTTCCAGCTGGTGATGAGTAACCTGCAGTCCATCCTGGAGAACGTTGACACACCAGAGCTGCTCTGTCAGAGTGTAAGATGTATTCTTCAGGTGGCCCGCTGCTATCCACACGTCTTCAGCACCAACTTCAGGGTGAGTGTTTCAGGGTTTTTACTCCGTCTGTGACGAGTCCTAGCTGACCGTGGCGGAGATGCTTCGTACTTCCAAGAACCACCTCCCCCAGTTTGTTTCGCTCTTTCTCATTCTTGGACTTTGATATGTTTACTAATGCAGTGTCCTTGTCCTTTGATATGTTTCCACAGGATACAGTGGACATCTTGGTGGGCTGGCACATCGACCACACACAGAAGCAGGCAGTCACACAGCAAGTTTCAGGTCAGCCGGATTTCTTAGTAGGATTCTCAAAATTGTATCTGATTTCAGCTTGTAATAGAGTCCGATCAGTCTTTTCATTTGACCATAAACGGCTTGTCCACCATGAGATTTAACAAACCTACAGCTTTACATTTGTAAACTGCGGGTATTCCAGCCATAATTTTTATAAATTTGTACTTTGTCGACTTTGTGTGCCTCGAAATTGTAGATCTGATCAATGACTGGAGCACAAAATAAATGTGCTTCCGTCATAAAAGTAAATATGGAGTTAAAGTCCCCCCCAGAAAAGCCAAGTTCTTAAGTATTTGCGCTCCCTGTCTGATTTTAGCCTGGCTACAGAGTCTGGAGCAATTCTGGGTGGCAGACCTGACCTTCTCCACCACACTACTGGGACAGTTCTTGGAGGACATGGAGGCGTATGCAGAGGTAAAATCAGTCCAGAGTCAGAATCAACGCACCATCACCTTTTTCTCTTATGACTTCATTCTGATATAGCAGAGACCAAATGCTGACCTCACAACCCGGTTCAATTAATGGGCCCCTATACACACATTTTAATATTACCGAAGGGGAGGACTACTTTACTTTTTTTTTATTAGAACTGTGAGTCTTATAGATGTTGAGTTAATGTTGTATTTTGTCACAGTAGATACTTTGAGCTTGTGTGTTTAACTTGTCCACTTTGTAGGACCTGAACCACGTGATGTCTGGCGAGTCGTTGGACGAAGACATCCCCCCTCCCTCAGTGTCTTTGCCAAAGCTGGCGGCTCTTCTGAGGGTTTTCAGCACGGTGGTCCGCAGCATCGGAGAGCGCTTCAGTCCCCTCAGAGGCCCACCCATCACTGAGGCTTACGTGTCCGACGTACGAGACAGAAACCGGAGTGGCCTTGAAATATTGAACAGCTGTACAAATTATCATTTGATATGATGATGATGATTTTTTTTTCTCTGTTTGCCTCAGGTTCTTAACCGGGTTCTGGCCTGTGTGACCACAGCCAAGCAGGTCCAGTTCTCTGAGGCTGTTCTCACCGCAGGAAATGAGTGTGTTGGAGTGTTGCTGGCCAGCATGGAGCCCTGCAATCAGCTGATGGAGGCTGTCCTAACCTATGGTCTGGATCAACTGGACTGCTGCCGGGCCTGTGGCTCAGAGTACAACCTGGCAGTGCTTAGCCTTCTCACCCTGGTACTGTCACTTCGTGCTAAAACTCAGTATTCCTCTCAGTCCTCTCGTTGTCAGAGCTGCAGTTATTCAAAGAAATAGACATAAATAAAGATTTGCTTCTAAAAGCAGTTTAAATTGTTTGAATTAAATGTGTATTCTTTAAACGAGTAAATCAATAGAACATATTGACATAAACCTTAAAGGAGGATCATTGACAAGCAACATTGAACAGCAACGACTAAACTGTTTGCTGCTCCTCTGCTTTCAGATGGTGGACCAGATCAACACAAAGCTTCCCGCGTCCTTTGTTGAGAAGTTATTGGCATCCGACTCCCAGCTCCTGAAGCTGCGCTTCAACAGAGACAAAGAGGTGTGTGAGTTTATACTTCTGTGTGAAATTGTAGGAAGGTGGTGTCTGCCATCATGTCAGACTCTGTGAATGTCTTCTGTTTAGCAAATAAGCCATGTGACCTTATGTAAGTTGGTTCCCTAAACATTAGAGGCAGGCTCTGTTCACTTTTGAGCCAATACTGGAAACCAGACTTGCTTGTTTTCAGTAAATGATGTTTTGCAAGCAAGAAATATGGACATGCCTCAGGTTCTGAGAGACTGTGACAGAGACCAAACAGTCATCTTATTTGGTGTTTTTGGTGTGCAGTGGTTAGTTTACTAAAGAGTCTAAAGCTCCCACAATGGACATGTACTGCATCAGAACTGGATCCTGCAGCAGTGGGAGAAGGTTTAGCAGCGCCTCTGTTAATCAAAATGAAGCGAGGAGCTGGTTACTCGATGCTTTGCTTTTATCTCATTGCCTTCTCTTGCTTAGGCATCATATGTTTTCACGAAGTTGGCAAATAAAGCTCAGCGGGCAAAGCAGTCGTCCCTTAACCCGGAGACCAGGGTTCCAGCCCAGCCCCTGACACTAAATGCTGTGGGTCCTTGACCAAGACCCTGAAACCTCAGCTTCACAGGGGAGCCCACTGCTCCCTCAGGGATGGGTTAAATGCAGAGATGAATTTACCGAGGTTGTAATGTACTGTGTAACCTGATAAATAAAGGAAAGCTTCTTCTTCTTCTTCCCAGTCGATGCTCATAAAAAGGGCCATATTCACAGTCCCATCAAAGTAACAAACCTTCCGACCACGGTAACCAAAGCTTTTCCAGGCGTATGACATAGTCCAAGATACTTGAGCTTTACTCTGCTGTGGTTAAATACTTCCAGTCTTTCATCCTGACTCCAGGAACTTGGCTCAGGACTAGCTGTCTGTCAGTGTCTAAGTTTATCATGGATTCTTGGTTGTGACTGTGTGCAGACCAGTCGGGATCTTCCACACCACAACTGTTGGCTTGATGGACCTGCCTCTGTGTGTGGGAACAGGAAAAAATGCTGTTGAACCTAGTTTCCCTTAACCAGACCGAACACACACTCGGGAACAATAAGGGCTATTTTATGATTTTTTAAAAAAGTCTCACATTTGAGCATCTGATAAAGTTAAGATGGTTGTGAAAGAAGAAAAAATAGGCTGTTTGGCCAGTTGAGGAATTTGTGAGGTTATGTGACATGAGATTAAATCAATACATCGTTATTATTAATTTGCTAAACCGGGGTGTGTCTGTACCTTCTGTGTGTGTTTGTGTGTTTGTGGACTCCACAGGTGATGTCAGCTGTTCATAGTGTGTACCAGGCGCTGCTAAGCCTGAAAAACATACCAACCCTGGAAGCAGCCTATAAAATGGTGTTGGGTGAAGTGGCGTGTGCCCTGACCAGCTTAACGGTCACCCTCGAACTCTCCGGCAAGGACCCGGCTCCTGGCAGCCCACTCACCAGCATCCAGCACACGGCGTTTGCCTCCCTCACCCTACCCCTGGAGGAGGCCCAGTTCACCGTCATCTTCAACCTCAGCACCCTCACCACTATCGGCAACACCAAGAACTCTCTCATCGGGGTGAGAACCACTGTGATCTTATGTAGTGATGTCGTATTGTTAAAAACAGACCAGTTTCATTGGTACACTGGTACAAACCTCTACATCATCAGACTGTTTTCGTTGTTTATAATGTATGCATGTGTTTTTTGTGTTTAGATGTGGGCCTTGTCTCCTACGGTCTTTGCTCTGCTCAGTCACAACCTGATGCTGGTCCACTCCGAGTTAGCGGTCCACTACCCTGCAATCCAGTACGCTCTGCTCTACACCCTGTACTCCCACTGCACCAGGTAATGTACTCACATGTGTGACCGCACTGCTGCCACCACAAAATCACTTCTATCAATGTATAGGCTGTTAGATATTAATTGTGATTCCATGTTGGAAACTGGATCAGTGGCCAAATCCAAGTGTCTGAAAGATAATGAAGATGTGTCCAAACCTTTCAGAAATAAGTTTAATAAAAATATCAATACAAGTGTGAAAATTCCCTTTAAAAAAACAAAAAAACATTTCATATCTAAGAGATCTCAAAATTAGCTAGGGAATCTGATTTGGAACCAGATTTTACTTGTTTTGGGAAATGTGTGTTGAACCAAGCCAGTAATACTCGATTTTCAGTTTTTTTCTTTTGTGACCATAATTGTCAACTTCTTAATTTCACATGAGTTTATCTTATTCTAAGTTGTGTAATAGTGACCCTGTTGTAGATTTGAGACCATCATGTTCGATTTCAAAATTGACATTTAATCCTTTTAAGTAAAAAAACTTCCCTTTTGAAGTCGGCTGAAAATCGTCATATTGTTTGAGATATTTTCATGATTTTTGTTGACTTGAACTTTACAAGATTTTTGATATGCATTGTCTAAAAACATGTTTTTTTTATCCCACTTAAATGTTACTTGTTCAGGGATTGTGTCTCATATCAAAGTTCAATGAAATATTTTGACTAGAAATTAGACAAATATCCTGTAAGATTTGGAGTTTTTGCCATATAGGCTCCCAAACTATTTTTTTTATTCTGATACTCTGGAGCTGTTTTAGTATTTTGATAAAATAGTTGTGGAATCATCGGGCTCTACTACTGCTACACATTTTACCAACACAAACATTAGTAGTAGACTACCCTACACACCAGAGAAATAAAACATTTCTCGAAATCCCAGACTACCCTAAAAACATTAAAATTTCACCAGGGAGAAGGTGATTACCATCATATCTCCACACGGGGAAATCTACATGTCAATATAAGATGCATCAGTTGAAATGAGTCAAGCGGCCCGTCAATGGGGGTTAAACCTGGCATTAAAATAATAGGTGAGCATACTTACAACTATGAGTTAACCCTTTAATGTCCTGCTCATCTATTGGGTTGAGCTCGTTTTTAAACCACTATTTGCTATTGAAAAATGTGTGACTCTTGACTGAACCTGTTTCTAACTGTGGTATTAGTACTTTTACTTGAGTTAAAGATCTGAATACTGTGTAACTGGTCGACCTAATGCTGGTATTTTAGCACTGAAACTGTCCTTGCTGCTGTTTGTGCTCTTCTTCAGTGCCTCTCGTCTCTTGTTTTTGCAGACATGATCATTTCATCTCATCCAGCCTGTCATCTTCTCCCTCCTTGTTTGACGTGGCCGTTATCAGCACTGTAACCACAGCAACAAAGAAACATTTCAGCACGCTGCTAAGCCTTCTGGGAGGTCTGCTGGCAAAGGAGCATCTCTACATGGAGACCAGGTTCTTTCTCTCTGGCACCCATGCACATATATTAACTCACCGGCTGTTATTCTTGCACACCTGTTTTTCACACACAAGTTAACATACACACGTCATCTGTTGTTGGTGAAGTTTCCACAAAGCTGTGAGGTCTGGCAGCGTACTGCAGGGTCGTAGTACTCTACCAGAAATCCTTTTTAACATTTTTACCAATATGATGTGTCTGTTGTGTTTTAGGAGGCTTCTGCTGACCTGGGCTCAGGAAATCTCTGTCCTGATGAAGAAGTCTGATACCTATAGTCCCCTCTTTGCCCTGCCATCCTTCAGCAGGTTCTGTAGGGGTCTGCTAGCTAACTGTAAGTCCAAAATGTCCAGCATATCTCACAGGAATACTCCACGTTGTGTGTTTCTAAATGCATTTCGATCCTCGCTCCCTGTTCAAAGGTCTGAATGAAGACCAGAGTGTCTGTCTGCAGACCTGCTACAGCCTACAGGTCCTCTCCTCGTCTCTGTCTGCTGACCTCCTGCAAAGGTGACCATACGCACTCGCATCGCATCTTCAAACGGCTTTTGTTTCCATGATTTTCTGAAACTCACTGTGTGTGTGTGTGTGTGTGTGTGTGTGTGTGTGTGTGTGTGTGTGTGTGTCTGTGTGTGTGTGAAGGTGTGTGGATGTCTGCAGAGTTCAGCTGGTCCACTCGGCAGTGAGGGTGAGGCAGGCCTACGGAAAGCTGCTTAGGACGATCCCCCTTGATGTGGCTCTGAGGTAGGGTGGAACCACAGGACAGCCCCCAGGAGGATGGATGTTATCTCTGCAAACTAATTCTTTCTAACCTGTTCTTCTCGACTGGCCCATAGCCTGGCTTCTACCTAGATTTTGCCTCTTCTTTTTTTTACAGTGCACAATCCAGGATTTGAAAGCACAGATTTTGGTCAAGGCCAAAAGTTGTAGCAGCGGTACCTGTATTAGCAAAAAAAATACAATTTTTGGCACATTTTGGGCATCCATCCATTTTTTGTAACCACCTGTCCTGATGATGGTCGTAGGGGGGCTAGAGTCTAACCCAGCTGACAGTTCCTTAGACAATCAGTCATCAATTCACCTATAAGTTTTTGGACTGCGGGAGGAAGCTGGAGTACCGGGGCGAACCAACACAAACACAGGGAGAACATGCATCTCAACACAGAACGGCTCCCGGAGGTGGTCAAAGGTTAATTTGAACCTGGAACTTACTTGTTGTGAGGCAACTCTGGCACCATGCCGCCCCACATTGGCTACCCAGCCCTGCCAAATCCTCCTTCTGGTCCTATCCCACAAAAACTGTAGAATAACATGAACTTTCTGGTATTTCGATTACATTTTTTGAAGAAGTTATCAAAGAGTTTCTGATTATGTTTCATGGTGTTCATTTAATATGACTATAGAATCAGGCAAGGATAGAAATAATGGTGTTTAAGTATATTTCTATAATATTATATAAGGCCTTACCAGAGGTTATGCAAATTCACTTGATGGTTGTGGAGCTATTTTAGATTTTTTCTCTTTATATTTAAGTCAGATGAGGCTTAATTTAAAATAACCTATGAACCAATGAATAACCCATAAAATCCTGTCTCACAAACCTGGTTCTATCAATGCAGGAATCCATAAATGATTCACGGTTCAGTGTTTGCATTCATTATGATGGCTGTGTACTTTCTTTGTCCACAGCAACCACAGCCACCCCGAGCTCAGGGAAATCTCCCACGCCATTCGCCAACACATGAGCCGAGCACCAAGCAGCACCTTTCACCCCCAGGACTTCAGCGACCTCATTAGCTTCATCCTATACGGCGTCCTGAACCGTGGAGGGTACCTCTTACTTTCATTGATATATTTGGTCGAAGTGTTTATTTTAAATATGTTAGGAACATAAAAGACTGTCGGGAATTACATTCCTTCATTATCAAACAACTGCTGACAATAAGGTCTGTGCATTAACCGTCTCGTGAAATCCTGAAATTACGATATTTTTTTGGTGCTTTGAGCGCCTCAAGCAAAATACCATCTAGTTCCGTTATATTTAGTTTGACAACTGTGCGTTACCTCCAGAGCTCCATGGATAAATAAGATTACTCTTTGGTAGTAGTAGTATGTGATGGATGCTGTCAGTCTGGACGGTGGTTTGTGTTACTGATGAAGACATCAGACATGACTGACATTCCTTCTTGTGTTTCCACAGTAAGGATCCCTGGCTGGAGCGTCTGTACCACAGCTGCCAGCGGCTAGAGAAACGGGACGGTCGAGGCGGGGCAGACGGCAGCAGACCAGGTGTGGTGCCACGGGCACTACTGAAAACCGAGGCGGTGCTGTGGCAGTGGGCGGTGTGGGAGGCTGCACAATTCACCGTGCTGTCCAAACTCCGCACACCGCTGGGCCGAGCTCAGGACACCTTCCAGACCATCGAAGGTGAAGAGTGGGTGCTCAAAATAGGCTTACGTCGATGGGTCCTCAACCTGGTTTTGTACCTCTTGCTGCAGTCGTAGAGTTTTGTTGAGAGAGTGGTTTGCGTTTGGATGAGAAACAACAACTTATGGACGTTTTTATCTCCAGGCTGCTAGAGCGCTAACTACTGTTATCCTGCCTCTGTCCCTACTCCGCAGGTATGATCCGGAGCCTGGCCGCCCACAGTCTGAACCCGGAGCAGGATGTTGGCGCTTGGGTTGGCGCAGGAAGCGATGGGGATGGACACCACTCCAATCAGCTCCGGCTCGCTCTTCTGCTTCAGTACCTGGAGAACCTGGAGAAGCTCATGTACAACGCCTACGAAGGCTGCGCCAATGCCCTCACTGCCCCACCGAAGGTGTGCAAAGAGCCCACTGCCAGTTTCAGTATTATAAATATAACGATCGAGATGGAAGTTTTAAACAGGAGGATGGAAGTTTTGAAGAGGAGGCGTCCAAATTAGAGCTGTCGGAACAAATTAAAGTCATCGATCACATTAACTACGTAAATAAATTAATTTATGTGGAATGGCTTGACTCTTGGCACTGTTTATGAAGATGAGCTCCCGCTCATGATCACGCTCTAAATCAGACCTGAGCCGCCCCAAAACATGTAACTCATTACCGGAGACCAAATGAGAAGGTGCTCTGTAGGCTTTGTAAAACCTGAAAAGGACCAGAGAGCAGTACGGTGTCAGTTTCTGGGAATACTCGTTGCTCCTGTTGTTTTTTTTTCAGACGAGAACTGGTTCACTTAGAGCAGATGCTAATGGCTAGCATAGCGATATGGCTTTCGAACTCATTGGAAAGCTGTAAGCAGGTTGTTTGTGCACAAACAGACATCAGTGTGGGTGTGAGAACCTTTAACAGAAAAAGATAAAATAAAAATGTGCTCCTCCTGTTTCTGTGGGACCCTTCAGGGAAATCTCACTATGTCACATTAATTGTAATTTGGAAAAGTTTATATTTGATCTCAAGTTTATCGTTTATCGTCTATTTTGTTTGTTTGTCATACTTTCGCACTGCTGTAACACTATTAATTTACCTTTGATTTTATTTCATCATTATCTTTAATTGGGCATTACACCAGGGAATTAATCTAAAAATAGAATAATCAGGGAAAAATAAATTCATTTTTCAAACATCGTCACTGACAGTCTTAATATAAATGTGTTAATACTATTGCATGAATTCAGTAACGGTCATTAGTTAGTAACACGTTAACCCCCTTATCACCTTCGCAGGGCATCAGGACCTTCTTCTACACCAACCGCCAGACCTGCCAAGACTGGCTGACGAGGATCCGCCTGGCTCTGATGAGGGTCGGCCTCCTCTCTGGCCAACCAGCAGTGACCATTCGTCATGGCTTTGACCTCCTGTCTGAGATTAAGAACAGCAACTCTCAGGTCAGTATGTCTGTACTCCCAAACCCTGTGAGGCGTCCAGGTCTGTCGGACGCGTGGAATGTTGAAATTCATCGACTTCAGCTGGGAAGAGCATAAACAACACATTTTCACTGAGTGCTCCATCTGCACTCTTGACACATTTAGATTTTATACCTGGTGTTCGGGTCCAGTGGAGAGAAATAATAGTGTTGGCTCAAGTTAAACTATAAAAATCCAGCAGCAGATGAAAACAGACGAGTTAAAAATGCTGTCGGGATCCATTTTCATTTTGAGTTGACAGACAACACCGCTACAATCTAGGCCACCTTTGTTTCTTTACACTTCACAAAACAACAGCAGTAATTTCAAACGGCGTCTCAGTGTTCTGTCCTGCAGGAAAAAGAGGCTTACCACTAGCGTTTGATATTTCATGTTCGTATCGGCAGCGATTTGTTAAAATCTGTGATTACATGGCAACCACATTTAGTGTCGCTGTTAGATGGTGGTTGATCTCATCCTCTGCTCTCAGGGTAAAAAGCTCTTGGACCTTAAGCTGCCTCTGCAATTTAAAGAAATTATAGATTAATTTTATTTTGACTTTAGTGAGTTGCTGGAAGCTTCTTGTCCTGTCCCGCAAATGGGGGCGGAGTTATCTTGTCAGTCTCTTTTGTAACGGGAAAGGATCCGTCCACATCGGTTCAAAAATAGCTGGACAGAATTCAATGAAATTTCACATGTGCTCTGTAGGATCATGTGCCCTTAAGGTGTGGATTCCCTGAGTGATTTCTTATAGGGATATTTTTCCGAGCAGCAAGGGTCCTTGGAGATTAACTCTCTACTCTGATAACTCAGTCGTGGGTCAAAAAAAGACACGTCTCCAAAAACGGCACATCCTTATTATTCATATTTTAGTAAATTATGTAACTGGTTAATATCGGTATGGGGTAAGAGGGAATATGTAATGTGTTAACGTTTCATATAAACTGGCATTTTGGGTAAACATGGTTAACTCTGTGAGTTCCAAATGCCAATGAATGATTTTACTGATCTGGAAGCTTTTTAATAATGGCATCATGCTGTTGGGTGAGTCTTTTTCTTTCTTTGTTTTCAACTTTGCTCATCAGGGCCCGGAGCTGGATGTTCCTCTGACGTTACTGGTGGAGGCTCTGTGTGAACTCCGATGTCCTGAGGCCATCCAGGGCCTGGCAGCTTGGAGCCTCCTCACCAATGGCAGGAACCTGGGCTGGTTATCATCAGTCGCCCTGCAGGCTGAGGGACGGTATGTGCTGCAACAACCAGACAACCTCACAGCTCAGCAACATCCTCAGCTTAATCATCCAATCGGTCGGTGTTTGATGCGTGTGTAGGTTTGAAAAGGCCGCTCTGGAGTATCAGGATCAGATGTCTGCAGTCACAGGGATGGACTGCAGCCTCAAAAGCTCTGAATGCTGTCTGCTCAAATTCTCCAACAACACCAGTAGCCCCAAACACACCAATAACGGTAAGCGTTTGTCCTCAATTCTTCTTCTTTTGGGCTGTTCCATTTAGGGGTTACCACAGTGTGTCATCCATCTTCCTCTTTCACACCAACCAGCTTTATATCCTCGTTCACCACATCCAGAAAATTCCCCTTTGGTTTATTTCTTTTTTCCTACCTGGCAGCTCCATCTCCAGCATCCTTCTACCAACAGATCCACTATCCATCCTCCTCACATGTCCAAACCACCTCACTCTGGCCTTTATTAATGTGTCTAACCTGGACGTCCCTCATCTATCCACACTCCTCACTCCCAAAGAACATCTGAAACTCCTCATGTCCTTCTTTAAATAACCGATAAGAATCGGAGAAAATACTTTTTAATAGTGACAAATGGCCCGAGTAAGTGCAGCACACTTCAGAGGCTTTTTATTTCCTCCCTACGGAGACAAAAATGTATTTACCCCAGGATTTAAATATTTTCTCTGCCCACCACATAATGACAAATCTTAGGCGCATTGTTCATCTACCTCCAAATAATTATTTGGTTGATTGTTAAAGTTGACACATATTGATCTTCAGTCCCATCATTGATCCGTCTTTCATCCAAAAGTTCCTTTGGAGTTAGTCGTCAATGAAGCTCAGATCTTTCAGCAAGAAGTTAGTTATAATTACATGTGTCGACATTTATAGCAGCTTTGAGTATCTTCGGTTTGTTGTTGTTTTTCTGGCTGAAGGTGACGGCAGGAAGACGGTGCTACTGAAGTCCAATGAGTGCTCTCCTGAGGTGACCAACTTCCTGGCCAATAAAGCGTGTCAGTGTTACGTGGCGCTCTGTGATTGGGCCTCAGTGAAGGAATGGCAAGCCACGGTCCACTCCCTCAAACAGAACTCCACCAATCCAGTCAGCATCAACCTGAGGACCGATTTCAACTACATCCAGGCCCTGAGCCGCTTTGAGGACGGAGATCTGACAGAGTGCGGGGCTCAGCTGGAGCTGCTGCCTGGTGAGGACTACAGCTCACTCTCCAGCAGTAAGGACAAGCTAGGTAAGTGAAGTGACCACGAAATCTGGACAATATGTACAAGATTACATTTCACACATTTCAAGTTTTTGATATCACGATATTGAAATTATGCGGGGAATACAGATGTCTGTGTGTCCATCCTTCTGCAATAATTCTTGGATAGAGCTTGTTTGGAAAACTACAAATTCAAGTTCCTCCAAGCGCTTAAACCATAATAAGTAGTTGTGCCTTTTGTTTTTCTTACAATTAATCTTGCTTTTTGAGCCTTCTATAGAAATATGATTTTAAGGTGACTCTAAAGGAAGGTCAACTTCTCCATAAAATGTATCCAGTCTTCTTTAGACTCACCAGAGGAATATAAGATCTTTCTCTCCAATGTTTTTTTTGGGTGGGTTAGGTGTGATCTATCTTCTTCAGGTGATTTTTGAAATGAAAAAACTTTATGATACCATCATTATAAATGATTTTCAACACTGAATCACTCCGTACAAAATCAACAAAAAAAAAATCATGTGTCACCCACTCACAATCACTTAATTTATTTATTATTTACAATTGCAAAGCACAAGTAATGAATCATATTTTCAGAAATAAACTTGTAAACAATCCAAGTACAGATCACTTATCTAATGTATCCATTCTATGAGCCGTTGATTCCAGTAAACAGACTTTTTCTCGTTTTGAATTATAGACTGCCTTAGAGTTAGCCAGTTTTGGGTTGAAAGCAAACGGTCCCTGGCTCTGTTAAAACCAACAGCAAGTTCACTACTAGGCATGTTACTACCATGCATGACGCCACGCAAACTTCCCAACTTTCCCATTAAGCATCATTTCATGTGTGTGTGTGTTCAGATCTGAAGAAGCTGCTGCCCTCCATGAGTCCAGATCCAGCCGAGCTGCAGAGAGCCATTGAAGTGCAGCTCCTTCGCAGCTCTGTTAGTGCCATGAGTAAAGCCGTTCAACAGCAGGACCAGAGGACCTCGACCACTCCAGAGTGAGTGTTCACGATTGTGTTATTAGTTCCTCTCATGCTTCTAGTGTTGTGCTGACAGCAGACCATTCTGTGTTTATGTAGGGTTCAGGATCTAAGATACTCTCATAAATAGGGCTGCAACGAATAATCAAACTAATGGATAATAATCGATCATGAAATTAGTTGTTGGCGAATTTAATAGTCAATTTGTCGGTGATGTCATTCGACACTGCCTCCTACACCGCGTAATAAGAAGGAATTAAACAGCGCCATGGCAACACCATCCCGACAGAAAACCCCCAAGGTGTACGAGCATTTCTCCCTCAACACGGCCAAAGAATGTTGGAAACTGCAAGATAGCTAGTTAGCTAGCTAGCTCAGTGTTAAAGCACATGTACGTAATGCCTCTGTTGGCTTTGACGTGACTTTGAAATGTAGTGAATTGATGTTTATGTTCCACATAACTATAACTATTATTAAATCACAATGATACTCTGTCACGTTACAAATCCTCCCCTACATTAAAATCATACACTTTGCATTACTCATAGAAACGTTTCACATTACTGCTGAAAGTATGTTGGCGTGCATCTCTGCGTGTGGGCGGGTCCAATGGGGGCCGCATCCAACTTGTAAATGATTAATCCTAATGTAGTTGTTGACTACAGAATGCATGAAGCACAGTTTTCTTTTCTACTCTTGTTTATTTTCCTAAATCTACACGGATGTTTGATATGGTTCCAGAGAAACGGCTGTATTTTTTTATATATATATTTTTAAATATTATTTAAACATTTTTATTTCCATATTATAAAAGAAGTGGTGTGCTGCAACATGAAAGGACTAAATTCCAGTTCAGCCAATCCACTGTTGTTAGAGCAACCTGTTTGGTTTAACAGTCTGTTATAAAAGCAGTAAAGTTTATTAAAAGACATCTTGGAAAGAAGAATTAATCTTTATTGTTTTTATTTATAGTTTGCAAGTGCCTTAAACAACCTAAAGCTAGATTCAAAGCTTATGGCAAAATAAGAGCCATTTAGTAATTGTGCTTTTTTTTATTTATACTTAAACTTTATTTAACCAGGAGAAAAAAATTATCCGATTAATCGGCCGATTATATAAACGATTATTTGACTATCAAAATAGTCGTTAGTTGCAGACCTACTCTTAAACCATAAGAAATATGTTTTTTTTTCCTGGCAAGTTGAAACGCCTCTTTCCTCTATTGTAACAGAATAGAACCAACATCCTCACACAGTAGTGGATAAAGGGAGAACATTTAACTAGAATGAATAGCTGTTAGATAATATTAGAAGCATGTTTAGTTCCTGCACTAAAAAGAAAAAATGACATTTGACGTCTGTATCAGAACATATTTGTTTCCAGACTCTAAATATCTTTATAGCGATAAACATTTCAGAACTGTCCTTATTTTTTAATCCAATGCCGTCGAAGTCTTGACTATATTTCCAGTTTGTGCTGTGCTAATTTTCTCACGACTTTCCTCATGTTCGGGCTCCTGAGTAGCAGTTTTCGCTAATGTGAACCCGCATTATTCAAAGCCCACTTCCAGCTGGCAGTCTCTTATTTAAACGTGCTGATGTTGCAGTACGTTGGTGCGCTGCCTGAAACAGACTGGGAGGATCTGCCTGGGTCCTCTTCGCCTGTCCACGCTCACACTGTCTGATGCCTTGCCCAACCTGCCCACCCTACAGCTCCATTGTGCCTCTACTCTGGAGAACACACTCAGCGGACAGGAGGTATGGACTTATCAATAGAAATCATTTATTCCAGGATTGATTGTATGACTTTATTTATTTATGCAAGTATATCTTTAGATAAGACCTCTCATTCGTTGATGAGCAAGAAATAAACAGTTGGTGTTGAACTATAGAACCACTGGGACCAGAACCACCGTCCTGACATTCATCTGGATGTTACTTTGCCATGCAGCACCTAATAACCATATCTATCATTTATATCGCTCCTTTCAAGAGTCCACAGAAGCTTTACAAAGATAAAGCTCTGGTTTATTCTTTGCAGGACTGTGTGATTCCTCTAAGCAGTGAGGCTCTGAGCTCTTGTAAACAGCAGGATGTGCAACCGTTCCTTCAGGCCCTCAGATACACCTTCTTCCAGAGACAACTGCTCCAGCAATTCAAAGGTAAGAATCAACTACTAGTAGAACTCTGCTGCTGGTTTTGGCTGTAACAGGAAAATGAAGCTGATCAAAATAATCTATAATCATACATTTTTGCTCCATCGCTTCTCTTCTCCAGGTTACTCCTCCCCCATAGATGGCCACCTGATGGAGCTTTCTCTGACTGCTGTCAAATTTGCCCGGAAAAAAGGAAACATTGCCCTGGCGTCCCGCCTGCTCGGCCAGTGCAGCAGTGGGACACAAGAGGAGGAGCAGCAGGACGAGCTTTGCCAGGCCTTCAGGCTTCTTACCCTGGAGGGCACGTTGGGGGAGAAATGGGGGCCAGAGCTGCAGATAGAAAAAGCCAAAGTCCTGAAAACTGCGGGTAAGAAAGTGGTGACATTCAAACATGATGAATGGTGCAGACATCTTTGAAACATGATGCCAGAATAGGCAGAAGCCACAGATGCCGAATACTGAAAAGACATTTCTGAAGGTTTAAAGCGGCACATGCTCTTATTTTAAAAGAGCTTGAAGAGCAAGACATGATGGTAATCCCAGCAGACAAAGGAGTTTTCTCCTCTGTGATGTGATGATGTGGATCAGGAAATGGTCTACAGGTTTGTCTGAGCTCAATTATTGTCCCTAGGTCAGTCCGTGACAGCGATGGAGATCCTGAGCGGGGCTGCCCTGTCCTACTGCCATGCGGGAAAGAATGAAGTTGCTGCCTGCCGCTCACTGCTGACACTCTGCAAATGGCTGTTGGCTGACTGGAAGGACATGACACCGCAGCTCAAACAGGCAAGCTCACCTGTCATACACTTCTAACCCTCTACCATTAGAGCCTCTTCCAATTTCTTCACATCTGTTCTGTGTGTGGGGAGAAGAAATCTAAGAACTGTTAATGTTTTGGTCCAGCTGGTAAAGAAGTCAGTGCCAGGAAACTCCTCCAATGCGGTTGGCAGCGTGTCTCCTCTCAGCCGCAACATCTCTGCTCTGTTGGATCTTCCCCTCGAGGAACAAGGCATTCCCCACATCGTCGCTGAGACCTCAGGTAACGCTGACCCACATTTATACCACAAATTCATGGTAAACCATCCAAACGCCACATATGCTGATGTATGCATATCTTTGTGTAAATAAAGAGGCATTATCTGCAAAATGTACTACAAATATATATCAAATACTCACTGTACTCACTTTGTGCAGTATAAAGGTCCGTCAGCGTTTTCCTATTTGCTGCACTAACTATTACTGCTGCATTAATTTGTCGGTCTTTCTTACTGCTGTAGTTGATCAAGGATGAGGTAATCGACTACTTTATGATGGGATTAGTTTAATCCTTGGATCAACATTATCTGTTCATAGCATCACTGCTCTTAGAACTGGAAATCTGTAAAGTCTACTTTTCATTAGATCAGCCTTTTTCAACTTTTGTGATATTGCTACATTGCAATTCATGTCTTCATTGTCTGCATTCATGCTAGCAGCCTGCGCAGCATCTTCCTGTCTCAGCCAGCGATACGTTTGTGTAGAAGAATCAAACCAATTAAGACAGTTGACGACACTGCCAATCTTTGCTGGTTAAATACAGAACCTACCATTGGAACAAATCTTTCCATTTATGCCATGAATGGAACTAAAACTAGAACATGTTATAGACAAATATGTACTAAAAGAAAATGTAGTTTAAGTCGTTTTTTTTAAATTCCTTTAAGCATATCTAATGTCCAAAATGTTAAAAATACAAAACATTACAAAGCTTTACACTAATTCATGCATTTTCACACATAAAAACGTCATTAAGTTTACAGTAGGGATAATAAGCAAAACACATAAATCTTGGTCAGGAGATCGTACACTTCCTCGGTGTCATCAGCTCCATCTCTCTGATTGGGTGACGAACAGACGCACGGATCGTCCTCTATGTGAAAGAATAAGTCTCACATTCTGCTAGGGAGAAAGACGTGAATATTAATTAATGAATAGACGTCCTCCTCCTGTTTCGTATGTGTTTAGGAATAATGATCTACGAGGGTCTTGTTGCTTTTACAGTGGAGCTATGGTTCTGATTGTCGCTGTGTTTTAATCATCTTTATGCAGTGAGCGTGGGGGTTGGCGAGGCAGACTTTGTTTTGGGCCAGCTCTACCAGCTGTCCACCAGCCTGGCGCCAGAGATGGCAAAGTCCTGGGCAGCGCTGGCCAGCTGGGCCTACCGCTGGGGCAGGAAGGTGGTGGATAATGCCAGGTGAGTGGACCTAGAGGAACAAACGATCACCTGTGTGATCTAATGCTGACAGACAGTGGGGATGGGTTGACTTTTTTCCCTTTAGCATAGAATCTGTCTGATTGTGTCCTCCGATGTATGTTTTTAGCCAAGGGGAAGGGTTGCCTCTACTACCAGGAGAGAAGAAGGAGATAGAGGATCTCCTGCCAGCAACCACCAGCGAAGATGACAAGGATGCCATCTTCAGCATTCTGGGACAGGCCATGTGTCGACCTACCGGCATACAGGTAGGGTTGTTCGTTCTCTGCTGACAAAAAATGTATTTATTTTTTTGAAGTTTGTTTCTTGCGACTGAGATCATCAACTTGCATATCTTTTTATATTGATTAAACCAAGAAATCCCAGCCTGCTGTGTGTGTTTGTCTAATTACTATGAGCTTAAAGTGTTAGAATAATTTTTCAGTGCTTGTTTCTGGAGGGACCTCTTAAAAAAAAAAAAAAAAAAAAGGTTATGTGAAGTTATGATGGATTTTATAATGATATATGCATCTTAATATTACATTTTATATAGTGTTATGTATAAACACACAGGTTCAAATACCTTCAATGACTGGCCAGCTTAGAGGAACAATCCATTCTGCCTAACCAGGAAACAATCGTCACTAATCAGCCCTGTTACCTGACTGATCTACTAATTACCAACTGAAGGTGTGATTTTAGGGCAGTTTTCATTCTCTGCTCTGTGTCAGGATGAAGACATGGCTCTGCAGCAGGAAGACGATGAGGACGACATGGTCGATGTCATCTGGCGGCAGCTCACTGCTTCCTGCCCCTGGCTGAGTGACGCAGGCCAGGTTGTTACAGACGGTCTGATCCGAGTTTGGAGACGGGTGGTGGACCGCATTTTCGGCCTCTACAGGGTCTCCTGCCAGGCCTATTTTACATTCCTCAAGCTGAATACGGGCCAGGTGAGACCTAATGTCTGAAGACCCTGAGTCAGCAGCTCTGTGTTCGGACCTTCATTCTCATAATCTGTATATGTTTCAGGTTCCTTTGGATGAGGATGACCCTAAACTCCTGCTGTCCTGTAACAACAGCAAACAGAGCAATGACGATTTGATCGTCATGGCTACCCTGCGGCTCCTCCGTCTGCTGGTAAAGCATGCCGGTGAACTGAGGGAGGGGCTGGAGCTGGGTTTAGCTTCCACGCCGACCGCTCCCTGGAGAGGTATGTCACCCTACAGTTGTTTTTAAAAGTGTAGTAGGCAGAAGTTGGCTAAATGAAGGAAATGGTCGGATTACAAAAGTAGCTGTTCACTGTTTTAGATCACCACAGTCCACGGCTGATGCCTTCATTCTCCAGAAAAATCGTTTTTTCTCCTAAAGAGTCTGTTCATAGTGTTGAATAACCATAAATACACTTACTATGATTGATGAAAATATCACCAATCAGCAGGGGATCCAGTTGAACAAGCCTTTCCATCTGATAACTATCCATCTTTGTAGCAATCTCTAAAACAATTAGAGTCTGTTCCTGTTGTTAACTTAGATGCCATTGATGTTTTATTACATCGGACCCTTAACTAGGCTTCTAGCATAAACCGGCCCTCATTACCGTTAAATTCTCATACCGATTTCTCCTCCGCAGCCATCATTCCTCAGCTCTTTTCCCGTCTCAACCATCCGGAGGCCTACATCCGACAGAGCATATGCAACTTGCTCTGTCGAGTGGCCCAGGACTCGCCACATCTCATCCTGTACCCCGCCATAGTGGGCTCACTCTCTTTGGGGGCAGAGGCTCAGAATCCAGGTACTGCTGATGTGACTGTGTGCAGCTTCTGTAGAAGTAATGAAGTTATAACATCTCTAATTTGATAAGAAGTCGTTCACCCTGAATGCGTTTATTGATGACGGAATGATTTCACAGGAGGTAAACTGCCTCCAGGTCTACCGACCTTCTTGGGTAGCATGCAGGGAGAGGTGGAGGAGGAAGAGGAGCAGCCTGAGAACAGCGGGCAAGAAGGAGCTCCAGATGAGCTGACGGCCTACTCCAGTCAGGATCAAGCGATGATGCAGGACTGTTACAGCAAGATCGTAGAGAAACTGTCGTTGGCTAACCCCACCATGGTGCTTCAGGTAGTCACACATCCTCGAAAACTGCTTCAGATCAGTCTGACTGTTCCTGATTGTCCTTAGAAGGAAATAATAGACATTCATTTTTATGTGTCACATTACTTGTAGTCCAGTAATCTAAGACTAAACATGTGTAAAAATCTACCATTAATGTCCCTAAAGGTCTTTAGGGACATTAATGGAAGAACCAAGAGTGTGCTATCTACACAAGTCCTAAAATAAATCAGAGCGTGTGTGAACATGTGTTCTGTGGACATGTAGAACTCAGACTGACGCTGTAGGCCTCTTCTGTGTGCTGACCAGGTTCAGCAGCTGGTGGGCGAGCTGCGCCGGGTGACCTTACTGTGGGATGAACTGTGGCTGGGCGTGTTACAGCAGCAACACATGCACGTCCTACGACGTATCCAGCAGCTGGAAGACGAGGTCAAGAGGGTGCAGAACAACAACACACTGCGCAGGTGAGACAGGGCTAAGTTTTCCGTAGAGGCAGAGCTACTTTTAGTGTTTCCGGTTAATTCAGCCTTAACAACTGCATTTTATCTATCTGTCTATTTTTTTGAATGTCTTGAATTTCTAACCCAATGAAAAACAGCTAATCGGCCCATTCAGTAGTTCATTACTTCATATCAAGCATATACTTCTTTGTAACGGGTCTGAGGGAACATTGTTTCTTGTTTCTATGTAAATTCACAGATACATACAGTTGCCGCAACAAAGACTTTTCTTCTATGCTGCCCTTTGTTAAAGGCCCTTTGTACAACTTATTTTACACAATCTGCTCACCCGTCTCTTTCCAACAAGCTACGGTGACCATCGGGTCTCAGAAAGAAGCCATCCAGTGTCCGGTCATGTGATGAGGTTCCTTTGGAATGATACATTTAGAAAGTGTCTTTAGTCATCCCGTAACACCATAGGTCAAAGTTTACATTATTATTTGATAATAATAATAATGATCGAACACGATATATAACAAATGTGCGTAAATCGTTCTTTTGAAGACGACGGAGTAAGAATGAAGACCGGGGCAAATGTCGGTTTTGGAGAAATTCGTACCCAGTAGGAGAGACAACACAGCAAAGACGTGTTCCCTGGTAGCGGCGAGGTCCGGGCAGAGATGTCGGCGCTGTATAGCTTAGGGCCAAAGCCGACCGGCCCCCTTCTGTGTGGCTCCCCGTTGCCTGCAGAGTTGAATCCCCCAGGTGGACTGCTAGACCCTTCCATTAATCTCTATAAACAGTTTCAATCGCTAGGAGGAATGGCTCCTATGGAAAAATAAAGGATGTTTCCAAACTAACTAACTCATTTTTTTAAATTCTTTTTTCAAAAACATACTTCTGAACATTATATTCCATTTCTTCAAAGATACACCTGAATTTACACCCTGTACCTTTTTAATTTAAAACAAACAAACTTTATGCTGCGTTCGCACACAGATTTTCCGCGTTATATAAAATAGACACGAACGATTTAAATGTTTCTTTCCACTACTTCACTCTCTTACCAACCATGACCAAACTAAACACAACTGCCGCTCTGTTTTTGTTGTTGAAGACACGGATACGTCTGAAAACCAAACGTCGCCCAGTCTGAGCGCACAACAGTGTCCTGAGGCGGATTCAGAAGGTTCCGATAAGCGTCTGCATCAACACCCTGCTGACGCCCGGACGTGTGATGTTGGGAGAATCTCAACGCTGATATGGTTTTGTGTCACTGCACCATAACGCGAACTCATGCTACTCGCGGCTTTGCATGGACTTTGTACAGAATTGCAGCGCGTTTGGTGTCAACGCAGCACAGAGCAGCAGTTGAAGTATTTTAAAAAGTAAGTCAGCGTTCCTCAAACAAAAGAGGTGTGAAGTATAACACAGCAGCGTAGAGTGTGACATCTTACTTATCCATCGAGCAGCGCTTTGTAAACAATGACGTGACTACAATCACGAAGCATCCATGTCAAATGACGGTTGTGAAAACGCCACTCCCCCCGTCCTGTCCCCGCGTCTCATCACTTCATTCAGGTGTGGAATCAGCACAGCTGCCACTCTGCTGCAGACTCCGCGTCGGAACGGTCACTCCTCCGATGACCTCATGTCAGCGAGCCTCAGAGTTAAATCTAGCCGCGTTTGTGTTCCACCTGCTGGAAAGTCCGGTAACGCTTTTGCTTGTGCTGCAGGGATGAAAAGATCGCCATCATGCGGGAGAAGCACTCGGCTCTGATGCGTCCCGTTGTTTTCGCCCTGGAACACGTCTGCAGCATCACGGCGGCTCCAGCGGAGACGCCACATGAAACATGGTTCCAGCAGACGTATGGTAATGTCATCGTCTCTGCCCTGGAGCGGCTGAAAAACCCCGCCAACCCCGCTAACCCCGCCAGCAGCTGGCTCCCCTTCAAGCAGGTGTGTGTGTGCGTTTCTCCGCATCTGTGTACACATTAAGATCAGTATGGATTCCAGAGAGATCATAGATGTGCCCCAATGAAAACTTACAAACATGCATACTCTGTGCATCATTAACAATACGGTGTCATGTTGATCAGATCATGATTAGCCTGCAGCAGCGTGCTCAGAAGCGAACCAGCTATCTGCTTCACCTGGATGAGATCAGTCCTCGCCTTGTGTCGATGACCACGACAGAGATGGCGCTGCCTGGCGAGGTGTCCGCATCAGATGCTGTCACCATACAAAGTGTCGGGAACACCATCACCATCCTTCCAACCAAGACCAAACCGAAGAAGCTCTTCTTCCTGGGCTCAGACGGGCGCAACTACCCGTACCTGTTTAAAGGTAAGAGACACAGAAATCAAACAGAAAAAAAAGACTGCAAGGTGTCGGCGAAGGCATCTGGCGAGAATCAGACAGTTAAAGTTGAACCTTTATTATTATTAAGGTCCCTTGAGATGAACCATCTTGTTTTAGGGTCCTCAAAACTACTATACAGAAATGCAACAGAATATATGAGAGATCAGGTTAAGCAAACTTATCCACCCCCACCCACTGTCTTCAGCATGAAAACCCCAGTAACAAGAAAAAGCACACAAACCTCCGCAAAGGGTCGAAACCTAACCTACTGTTTCTTTCTCTCGTTTTCTTTATGTATTCAGCACATTGTTTTATTCTCTGCTCCACACTCCTAGACTTTGAGCAAAGCATTATTTTAAACAGACATTGTTCCGTCATCCCTGTTCCTCAGCAGTGTAAAACATCAAAGAAACGAGGCACAGCAGTACCCAAGGTTTAGGAAAAATGATCCGAGTATCTCTCAAATACTGTCTAGCCTGTCGTTTCTTGTGCCTTATACTTCGGCGGATCTCTTCAGCCCGCTGAGCCCCCAGCTCCAGCCCCAATGGAATATCAAAGGAATTAAAGGAAACAGGAATAAAATAATGAACACAGTTTCAAGGGACAGTGTCGCCAGATTGTGACGTTCACTACTCCAAACGGATAATTCTTTTATTCTACTTTAAGTGTTTGACGCATGTAACGTCACCAAAATGTGAATCTCTGGTATACGTCAAAACCTACCTCTGGTTAATGTCTCTCCCAAATCTGCCCTTTAGTTTTAATTAATCTTGTTTGCAAACGGACAAACAAGGGTTAAACGTAACCTTTTCAACTGGAGGTTATTACAGATTTATTACGCTGGGTTTTATCTCGATTCCC
Source organism: Lophius americanus (assembly GCA_037951165.1). Taxonomy (NCBI): domain Eukaryota; kingdom Metazoa; phylum Chordata; class Actinopteri; order Lophiiformes; family Lophiidae; genus Lophius; species Lophius americanus. The sequence continues at coordinate 1,396,548 of JBBDHG010000264.1, read as the reverse complement.
ATTCACAGTCGAATCAGACACCTCCAAAAAACTATCACGGTGGGCTTTCCGCAAACATTGACAGCTTTCGTAGAACAGGAAGAGGATATCGTAGATAGTGGTGTATGATGGGTACTTATTTGATTATTATCATGTTTTCTACGTTTTCAGCAGTATCTCATTCTGGCATCGCTTTACTCTATTAAAAGCTTGAAAATGAAAAAAGTAACCCAGTGTTAAAGTAAGTTAGGAAGGTTTCTGTATTAGTCTCTTTATTCAGGTTTATTCCAAAATCTAGTAAGGGCTCTTTGGCACGTTTCTGACACCTGGACCAAATCATATTGAGTTAGTTAATCCTGCCTAACAACAAGCAAACAATCACTGATTGAACTTCAGCTCTATGACGGATGTAATATTTACACAGAACCGTCTCTCTGTTTGACGCCGCGCATGATCTAATGGTGAAATAGTGATTCAAGTATTGTCTCACAGGTTTGGAGGATTTGCATCTGGATGAGCGCATCATGCAGTTTCTATCGATCGTCAACACCATGTTCACCAAAATCAACCAGCAGGAACAGCCACACTTCCACGCTCGACACTACTCTGTGACCCCGCTGGGAACCCGGTCAGGACTCATCCAGTGGGTGGATGGCGCCACACCACTTTTCGGACTCTACAAGCGCTGGCAGCAAAGGGAAGCCTTCCTGCAATCTCAGAAGGTTACTCTGTCTTAGTCATGCATCATATCTGGGTCACCTTCATGTAATAATTAGAATTCTAATCAGCTACTCTCAACCCTCTTTATGCTCTGATCAGGCCCAGGACTCGTTGCAGCAGCAGCCGCCTGTCCCTGCTGTGCCCCGCCCCAGTGAACTCTACTACAGCCGCATTGGGCCGGCTCTGAAGGCGGTGGGACTCAATCTAGACGTGACGCGGCGTGACTGGCCACTCAGCGTCATGAAGGAGGTGCTGAAGGAGTTGATGGAGACTACACCTTCCAACCTGCTGGCCAAGGAGCTGTGGTGTTCCTGTACCACCCCCAGCGAGTGGTGGAGGGTCACCCAGGTAACCAAACCTTTCACGCACTGAACTGAAATGCTGAATGGATTTGTGTTGAGCGACCTTTAACTGGAGCAGACGTGTTCAGGATGAGACCAGATAAATGTTCAGTTTGAGGATTTTCTTTTCAAAAAGATAAATCTTTATTTAACTTTCAAAGTCAAGATTATGAAGGGCCGCCATTCCTTTTATGTCAAGCCAATACTTTAAAAGATGTAAAAAGTAGTGTAGAGATCTCAGTGCAGAAGGTTACGGAGAAGAGGCATTTACAAAAATAAGTGAGACATGGATTTAGTTTCATCACCACAAAAAGAGCATTCTGCTGACACGTCTTAATCTTAATCGCAGGAAATTGAAACAGTTAATAGTTTAATAGTTTGGATGTGGATCTCTCACAGAATCTAGTGTTTCAGACCAGATCTTCCCCACACTAATTAGCAGAAAGCGTTGTTTCCATATGTAGACTGCTCTTGGGACATCCCTTACTTCTGATATGGATATGTTTGTGTTTGTTTCTTTTATGCTGTAGTCTTATGCCAGGTCCACGGCTGTCATGTCCATGGTTGGGTACATTATCGGCCTCGGCGACCGTCACCTCGACAACGTGTTGATTGACATGACCACCGGAGAGGTGGTGCACATCGACTACAATGTGTGCTTTGAAAAAGGTCAGTTTGAACTGGTTCAATCCGGACAACGTTAATAACCGCTTTGTGTCCAATATGTCGACTCTGTCTCGACTTATGAGTCTAATTTTTTGTTCCAGCTGATTTTATGTGTAACAGTGTTTCCAAAAATGGTCTTGAGACAGACTTAACCAATGAGAAATGAATATAAGCTCAGATCAGTCAAAAGAGGTTGAAGGTTGTGTGAAACACTCACCGCATCAACATTTCCTTGTATGAAATACGTACTGTGTGTGTTTTCTAGGGAAGAGCCTGCGGGTTCCAGAGAAGGTCCCATTCAGGATGACGCACAACATTGAGACGGCTCTGGGAGTTACTGGGGTGGAGGGCATCTTCAGGCTGTCCTGTGAACAGGTGACTGACAGATGTGTGCTGCCACGGTTCAATTATTGTCCGCTCTAATGCAAAAACAGAATTTATTACTATTTGATGCAAAAATTCAAAAACACTGACTGTATTGTGTTATTTCTGATGTGGAACGAATTGTTTGTACGGTCCTCTCCTTTAATGTGCATCAATTTGATTTTCTTTAAACTTTTCAATCATTTTGAGTTACATATTGCTATAAAGTCAAACGCCATTAGTGAATTTTTGGCTTCCGTCTCCCCTTTCTTCCGTAAACAGTGACATAATCTAAAAAATAAGCCACTTTGTGAAAAGAGGTTGTGTTTAATCCCATCTTTATTCATAGATTTATTCTTGGCATAGCACAAATTTACCCGCGCAGATTGTCGTCACCAGCAAGGTGCAAGCACACCTGCATTGTTGCGGTTCAAACGGGGTCATTCACCTTATCTGAGGGACAGGCAGGTGCTTGTTTGTCCACCTGCCTCCCAATCCTCTGACTGCGTATGATCAACCGGAGCCATATTTAACGGATGACGGGGGTTTTCTGCATATCCATGTGTGTGAGAGGTCTTGTGATTGACCGCAATATCAGTGCAAATCTGTCATACACCCGATTATTCTGATTAATCACTAATTATATAATCATTTAAGGAAGAAATAATGAATTATATCACCTGTAGCAACAACATCAGAAACACACCGTCCGGCTATTACGATGTACGATGTCATTTCTTCGTTAACACATTTTCCTTTCGTAGTCACTCTCGCTCAACGGTCAGAAAAGGGAAAAACAAATTATAGTGCACAAGTTGCAAAAAAGAGAATAAAAGATGTTAAAAAGAGATTCAGACATATACGTTAAAAATAAAAGTGAAAAAGAAAGTTATTCAGAAATATGTTTAAGGAGTTCCGTCAAACCTTTCTATCTCCATTTTTCACTTTTGTCATAAATTATATTTCTACTGAATAATGTCACATATCTCGTCAGGCTCTAGTTGAAACAGCTCTGATGTCACGCGTGTCATTTCAGGCGGTTCAGATGATGCGTCGGGGCAGAGAGACCCTCCTGACTCTGCTGGAGGCCTTTGTCTATGACCCCCTGGTGGACTGGACTGCTGGGGGAGAGGTGGGCTTCGCTGGCGCCGTGTATGGAGGAGGAGGCCAACAGGCGGAGAGCAAGCAGAGCAAGAGGGAGATGGAGAGAGACATAACTCGCTCTCTCTTCTCCTCCAGGGTGGCTGAGATCAAGGTGAGTGGGACATTAGATGGTGACCGTGTAAAACATCGCTGCTGTGATGAAGATCCCTTCATCTAATCTGACGTCGCTCTGCTTGCTTAAATGGTGCAGAGGTTTCAACGCTCTGAATAAAATCATCTCTGGCCCGTTTTTCTTTATTAAAAGCTCTAAAGGGGGCCCGGTGTGGACTGCTGGATACACTATCCACTGAGGTTACCATTAAGCGCTGGGGAGAAAGCAGCATCCACACTTTAATAAAGAAGTGCACATAAATCATCCAGAAACAAACCATTGGAATGTTTTCAGTGTAATATGTGGGCTGCGTGCAGGTGAACTGGTTCAAGAACCGCGACGAGATGCTCGCTGTGCTACCTCAAGTGGAGGAGGCCGTGGAGGAGTACTTGGGCCTTCAGGAGCTGCTCTGCCAGGGCGAGAAACTACAAGCCAAACTTCAGGAGGAGATGGCTTTCCTGGAAGGGGCCGAGAACCACCCGGACCACCTCATTCTCACGCTGGAGCAAAGGTCTGACGCAGTGATCATCTTCTCCATGAACCCTCTGCACTGAGGAGTAATTCATCCAACTCTAGCACCTTTACTGAGTTCAGCATCTTGAATAGTTTGGGCTGGTTTTAATTCTCTGTAAATCAGAAATCCTTGGCAGATTAGGTTTAAGGGTCATAGCCTTTTTGTTCTCATTCGTGAGGCCCAAAGAAATAATTCACCCTGACGGCTCACTGATCCATCTGGCCTCGTCGCAGGTACTCTGAACACACCCAACTGCAGTCGCGGCAGCGGACCGTGCAGGACGCCATCCAGAGCAAACTGGCTGACTTGGATCATTGGATCTCCCAGTACCAAGCAGCATTTTCCAACCTGGAGGCCACCCAGTTGGCCAGCCTGCTGCAGGATATCAGCAGCCCCATAGACCTCGGTTAGTTCCCTAAAAATCACACAAGACGTTATAAATATTTAATCACAACCAATGGGGTGTTTCCTCTTCCTGTCTGCCATGATGTAGTCCTACTCATATATGTAGATTGTGATTCAAGGGCCGCTAGTTTCATATGATTGTTTTTTTAAAAGCCCCTGGATTCTTTCCTCCAGGATCCTCCAACAGTGTTCTATCACTTGTCCACATCTCCAGGTCCTCCGAGCTATGTTCCAGCCACGGCTTTCCTACAGAATGCCGGCCAGGCTCACCTCATCAGCCAGTGCGAAAGCCTGGAGGCGGAGGTGAGCTCCCTGCTGCAGCAGCGCCGTGGGGCTCTGCGTGGCTGCTTGGAGCAGCTGCACAGCTATGCTACAGTGGCTCTGCTATACCCACGGGCCACCCTGCTACTCCACCGCGCCCACCAGTGGAAGGCCTGGCTGGAGGAGCTGCTGACAGACATGACAGTGGATCAATGCCAACACATCTACAGACAGTAAGGAGCTGCTTTTATTCTGTTATCATTCCATCATGGTGCTGTTTTGGGCCAACTGCCCTGACTGTTGAGGACAGCCTCTGGAGAAATGTGCTGTGAATTTGTCGTCTCTCCAGGTATGAGGTGTTGTTCGCCCCCCAACCTCCTGCTACCTCCTGCCAGTTCCTGTCTGGCTTGGAGTTGGCACTGCAGCACCATGTGGCAGACGCTAACGACCGCGTGATGCATCAAGCGGAGCGACTCAAGGCTGAGGGCACAACTGCATCAGTCTGTGAAGAGCAGCTTCAGGAGATTGAGCACTGCACCACAGTCTTCCTCCGGGAGAACGGAGAGCCTGGCTCCCTCAGCCTGGCTGGAATCATCACCTCTGCCCTCTGCACCCTCTGCAGGTACTGGGGTCTCCATGTTCACTGTGCTGTTGGTCCACATCACCACCTGTGACTATCATCTCCACACCACGCAGGTGTTCACATTGCTGAGACTTACCTTCAACTCCCAACTGCTTTTACCTTAGATAGTCAGAGAGAGAGTGATAGAAAGACAGAAGGGGCACCAGAGAGAGAGAAGAAAGAAAAATGGCCAATCACACCTGGACTGTCCAGGACTTCATACCGTACTCACTGACCAATCACATAATGAGATTCCCGCCTTGTTTATGTAGTTGGTCTGTAAAGTGGAGCTGAGAGGATGAAAGGGAACAGCTGGAGCTCACTGTGTTTACTCTACAGGCGGAACCTGGTCATGGAAGATGCGGCCGCTGGTGCTGGGGAGCAGCTGGTAGACCTCACCTCTCGGGACGGGGCCTGGTTCCTGGAAGAACTCTGTAGTATGATTGGAAACGTCAGTGCGCTAGCAACACTGCTGCAACATTGCCCACTCCTCCACCACGACCTGGAGCTGCACGCCCCCTCCACCACCATTCAGGCCGTCTACCTGGCCAACGCTGTGTACACCTGCCTGCAGGTAGGTCCACCAGAACACACTTAGAACCAGAAACTTTGTGTTGTGGATAGAATTAAGGAGCCTATAACCTTTCGTGTTTAAGTCCCTATGGGTATTTTAATGTTAATAAGAAAGTGTGATCCACTGGATAAACGGCACCGACATGTCTCTGTGTTCACTTTAGGAGCTGAACACCAACTTCCGTCAGATCATCTTTCCAGAAGCTCTGCGCTGTATTATTAAAGGAGAGCCAACCTTGGAGTCCATGTTGGCAGAGCTGGAGCAGCTTGTGGAGCAGAGTTCTGATGGTCTCGGTCTGCAGGGTTTGGTCGACAGTCTGCAGGCGGCCACTGGTCTGGATCTGGACGGGCACAACCACTGCCTTCACATCACAAGGTTCGCGGCCCTGAGGCTCCCCATGAGTTTGATAACACAACCCCTGATGGCTGCAGACCCTAAACGTTGAATTTGTTTTTAAAATGTTGACAGGATGCTGCGCGCTCAATACTCCGAGCTGATCCAGCCTCGAAGCATTGATGGACCGGGCCAGGAAACACCGAAGATGTCTGCGGGTCAAATGTTGTTGGTTGCGTTTGACGGCATGTTTACCCAGCTGGAGAATGCCTTTGGGCAGCTCACAGAGAAGGTAGCGTTCTCATTATCTTCCACATATAACTCCTGTAATATTCTGTGAATGAGGTACAGTTGGACTAACTTTCGAAGGACTCATCCATCGTCAATCGTTCCCTTTGACGTCCACTTTTCGGATGTCCGAAGTCTTTATAGTTTTCCAAGTTTTTTTTCACAGCTGAAAGCCTTTATCCTATTTAAAATTCCACAAAATAAAGTAGCCGAGCAGCAGCTCCAGGTAGCACCTCGGCGCTCTTAGACCCATCATCGCCTTTAAAGTTATGCAGCGCTGGGTGACACGGAGCTTTGAAGTCAGAGGCCTTTATCGAGCATTTACACTGTCGAGAGATTAAAGCTGTCTTCTCTGAGCTTGCAGTCATACTTCCTGACAGCATGGTTTCCTCTGCTCCTCTTCAGCTGAGCTCTCTGGAGGTGCCTTCAGCCTGGAGGAAGGTGGATGTTCTGAGGGAGGCCCGGGCCAGCCAGCTGCTCTACTTTGACCGCCTGAGCCAGCGGCAGCTAATGGAGGATGTGTTCTTCCTGAAGAGGCTGCAAACTATCAGGGATTTCTTCAGGCTGTGCGCCTCGTTTGCTCAGTCTCTGTCCGGTAAGAGTAGCACAACAACCTGAGATGAAGCCATCATGGGCAATCAATCATCCCTCTTTTGTTAGCCTGTTCTACATATTGGTTATTTTAAGTTTAGCCTTGCATGCCCAGAAATAAGCTTAAAATAGCCCCACAGCTATCAGCTGTTTTTGCATAACCTTAGCGTCTATGGACAGAAAAACCTAAAAAAAACTTAAGCTAAATGCCAGTAGCATTGTACCTGTTACTAAGTGTGAGTAATCTGTGATTCAGCAAAAAAAAGAAAACGTATTTATATCCTCGTTTGATTTCTTTATTTTAGATTAATAAGGGCAATATTACATAGTAGACTCTTCTTCTTCATCTTTTGACTCTTCCCTTTTGGGGTCCCAACAGCGGACCATCTGTTTCCGTCCACAGGCCGGTACCCTGCTGGTACCTATCCAGTTTGGAAATCAGTTTTGTGTTCCGCATTAAGATTTGGCATAGGTTTTATTCCAGATACCCTTCCTGACAGAACCCTTCCTGACAGAACCCTTCCTGACAGAACCCTCCCCATTTTGGGGGGATTTGGACCGGTGTTAGTAGTGCACTGATTGGTGACCCATCATGGCTGGGTTATATAACGTTATATTGCAGTTATGCCATGAAACAAAACAATCAATGCATTTTCTCAAAAATTGATAACTACTGTATAAAACACGATAGAAACACCACAAAGTTCATATTATTATAAACAGTATTTTGTAGGATTGGACCAGGAGGACTCCATTTGGCACAGTTGGATAGCCAATGGACCCAAATGTGCCAAAAATGGGATGTTGACCCCAGAGAGGGATTTTGGCTGCAAAGTATCCCCAATGTCCACTAGAGGGAGCTATTTGGACATACTACAGTCTTTGCATGTGACCTAAATCAATGTTTTTATTTAAATATAGCTATTTACTCTGTAAAGTTATAAAAGGAAATGGGTAACAGCCTAACTATGGTTATGTCTGGAAGAGGAGGTTCTTTTCAGACATCATGAATCTGCACCGGTGTATCGGTGTTTCTCACTCAGACTGATTGGTTTTGATTTATCTCTCTGGGTTTTATAATTTGAGTAATGGAAATGCATTTATTGTTCTCGACCATCAGTCTCTCATGTTCCTGCTTTCCACCTGTGGTCTGACTGCAGGAACATGCCCCCCAGCTGACGACCTGTTACCTGCAAATGGACCTTTGGGTTTGAAGTCTCTGTTCCGGTTGGCCGGCGGCTCGGGGTCAGGTGTGGCGGTGGTGAGTGAAGAAATGATGACCCGCCCCATCAAAGCCTTCACATCGGAGTTTGTTGGAAAGATGCTGATGGGCCTGCCCAGCCAAGCCCTCGGCTTGGCCCTCTGCAGCATCCTTTCGGCCCTCGGACTAGACGTGGTCGCCCAGGTAGAGGCCAAAGACTTTGGCGCGGAGACCAAGGTAGAATCTTTTATTTATTTTTTGGTGTGCAGCTGGTGGTACTGCTTATTATATATCGGCCATGTTTGATTCTCACACAGGTCACGGTCAGTGTAAGAGGTTAGATAAAACCAAACTGGACATTGTTTTATCAGTCCGACATAAAAATGAGCCAGTGTGACGAGAATCGTTCTATATTCTGTAACGTTTCAATATGAAGATTTAATACATTGTATTTTTGGGCGCGTTTGAGGACACTCAAAGTCATCTTACAGATACACAATAAAAAAAAAAGACATATCAAGACATTTCTAAAAAAAAATGCAATAAAAGCTAAAAAGAAATACAAGGACACAAGCAAAGAAATACAAACGATCACACAGAATAAGCAAGAAAAGGTGGGTTTTAAACGGGATGTGAATGTGCACGGTCATTTGAGATCCTCTGGATAACAGTAGCATAATTGTTAAGATTGCTTCAGTTTAGGTTTAAAAGTTTTGGTTTTCTTATATTCCAAATCGGTTCAGTCATTATTTTGATGCCCTTTTCCACCATTCGAAGATTGACTGACAATGTAACGCACCCCCCTACCTGAAAGAACCTTCACCCCACTGACTTCAACACGATCCCTCAGTTCTACCCACTCAAACTGCCTCCTCCTCCACCGGGCTAAACTCAGCACCACGGGTGATCGGGCCTTCTATTCTGCAGCCTTTATTGGATAACAGCTCTGGCCTGCTGAACACATTAATGTCACCTTTAGGCCAGAAAACGCTGAGCTAATTCCTTTCTGCTGCATTCACCATCACCAACGCCAGTGATCTCTTGTCTCACCAGTCTCTCTCTCTCACTGCACCAGCCACTCACTCACGGTTCTCTTTTCAAACTTTTTTAATGCCTGGAAACCGCTTGAAAAATGTGACATGCTTTTTTGGTCTAATCTCTTTACGCCAACAACTTTCACAATGCTATTAAGATACAAAATAATGGTACATATGATCTACTATCCTTCATGGATACTTTCTGATGGAGCTGTCGTTCTGAGTGGAACTGGTTCAGTGATCCTACAGAGACCACATGTTCTGTCTGTCTTTGCTCTGAAGGTGACTCTCGATGAACTTTGTAAGAAAGCGGTGGAGCAGAGTCTGGCCTCAGGACGGGTGTCACAGCCTCTGCTGAACAGGGCCACGGTGCTGGCCTCCTCCTACGACGCCGCCTGGAAGAAAGTGGACCTGCTGAGGAGGTTGGAAGCCAATCTGGAGGCTGCAAAGGCCAGCCTCCAGAGGAGCCAGCTGCACACGGCCATGTTCCAGGTACACACTGAAGAGAGTGGGTGTTTCAAAGAACAGGACACGAAGCTGACACACGTGTGTCAACGCTGATTGAACTGTTTGCTCCCAGCAGGCTTGTTTTGATAAAAGCCAGTTATTGTTCCTGACATAAAGCCTTTGTGCCGTCTATCTGGAAACATTTTTTTACCTATGGCGTGTGTTGGAGAGATGCTTTTGGTATTAACGTTTTTATTTATCTCACTTTAATAGGAATAATATTAAACTTCTGTCATTTAAAGTTTGGGTGTCTGTCCAGTCAGTAGCTTTGTAACTATTTGGTAACTTCAATGGTTTCTGCACACACGGCTATTTAGAAAATGTTAACATTTGTTGTGTTTTCCATGGCAACAGCTTCTACCTGTTCTTAAGAATAGTAGGTAGGGTTTGTTTTTGAAGCATATCTTGTAAACTGTGTATTTATTTGACTAATTTTACCTCTATACCAAGGAACGATAGGAAATGTTTAGTTTTTATTATCGGTCTGTTGTCATCATAAATCAACAAAATCTGTGATTGATATTTGAATGTAAACAACCGGCAACCACTGAAATCTCAGGATTGATGCAGACGTGTAACACCTGAAAGTGAGGAATCCTCTTTCTTTTAAATTTTTTCTCTCTGATCATGACTCAATCTACAATGTGACCTAAGTCTAAGCTGCACTTTGAAACCAGCAGAGAAAGAAAGAAAGGAGTTGTTGATCAGAAGCCCATAACACTGTGTGTGTGTTTACAGTGGCAGCACGAAGACATTCTGGTCCCAAATAATCAACCTCTCAGTGTCAGCATCCCTCCCCGCGCCATAATCCTCAGTAACATGAAGAAAAAGCTGTACAAGCTGAGTCAGGACGAGGCCGCCATCGTCTCCATTCAGGTCAGTGTCACACCACATACACACTCAAAGGGCGAGAGTTATGGCAGTCGTTCCGATATCCTTGCCCTGAGATGTTACTGATGATGTTTCATAACTGAGGAAAAGCCTGAAGAGAGCTGTGTTTAAATGTTTCAACAGCAGACTTGTGGGTAAGACACGGCGCAGTCGCACACAAGCCATGCACAACACGTGAAAGATGTTCATAAGATCTAGATATTTCTTCATCAGAGGAAGCACAAGTGAAACCGATGACAATGTTGAGTGCCCACACACACAACCAGATCCTCGAAATGCCACCCCAGTTGTCTGTGGGTGTAATCTTTCAATATTTGCACCAGCAAAGATGACTGAGCAGGAAGTGTAGATGATCGCAGCTTATCACAGTAATAGTACAGCGAATCTACAGTTTACTGGAGAGAGGGGCATTAAAAAACTCTGCAGAGTCTGCAGCAGAAACAAACAAACAAAAGAAAAAGACACTTCACATTACGTTATTCCAGTTTACACTGAAACAAAAACTGGTGATTTCAAAATTAGTACATTTTGGCACTCGTTTTCAAAAGCTTGCATTTTCAGGCCCCGGAAACATTGATATAGATTAATTCATGTAAAAAGAAAAAAGGGCCCACACTGTAATATAAATCTACAGATTTACGTTTAAAAAAATAAAGAAGAGTTTTCATTCAGTCCCTAAAGAACAGTTGCTCCCTCCTGAACATTATGAGTTGAAAAACTAAAGCTAAGCATACGCTAGTGTCCGATCACATGGTGCATTGTCGCCACCTCAGATGCTCTATTAGCCACTCCGCACAGGCGCTGTGACAGAATAATTGCTGACGTTGGGGAATCGATCCGCGGCTCTGCTTCAACTGTGTAAAACATTTTTTTGACATGTCAGAAATTGCTGCTGATCCATCCGTGCTCCCCCGCTGTATTTTGCAAAGCAAATGATGCCTGATGTATCTGGAATACAGTCGGACTCTAATTGGGTCAAAAACAGCCTCAGTTTGTGTGTTTGTCCAGTTTGGTGCAGATCGGCCATGTTATACTCATACATCATGTTTTAGAATTAGACAAATTATTATTTTTAACCATGACCATTTTCTTTCTTTCTTTTTTCCTTGTGTGTATATTAAACACTTAAGAGGCTGAGCTACGATTTTGATGATTGTATATATGAACAAAACTATTTTCATTTGAGTCAAAAAAAAAAAGTGACTTGAAGATATGATAGTCATTGTAGTCCTGCTGGTCGACCGTCCTGTATCATCAGAACCTCATTTCCTGTTGTTTAATCTCCGTTTCCTCAGGAGAAGCTGGCATCTCTGGAGGGAAGCATCGAGCAGCGCCTGAAGTGGGCTGGTGGAGCCAATCCTGCTCTGGCACCGATCCTGCAGGACTTTGAGATAACTATCAGAGAGAGACGGGCCATGGTGGCCAGAGAGAACCAGCGCACCAGCCAGGTCACGTGATTAAAAGTCTATCGGTCTATCAGCCCTGGAATGTTTCTGTGTTTGTTTATGCTAAACACAATGTCCTTCCTGTTTGTCGCACAGGTCACCTTCCTGTGTTCCACCATCCTCAACTTTGAAAGCCTTCGAACACGATCTTCTGAGGCCCTCAGCATGGACGCAGCGCTGTTTGAGCTGCTGAAACGCTGCCAGCAAACCTGCTCCTATGCATCCCAGTTCAGCAGCACTGTCTCGCCACTGGAGCTCCAGCTACTGCACAGATTGGTGGGTTTGACCTCTGACCTCTGTGGCTTTGTTCCCAAAGAAATATGTGAACCGGGTTTTCCAGTGCATTAGTTAACCTGTCTGCTGGTAGGATCATGAGGGTTTGGTGTGTTTATTGTTCACTCCAGAGTCCAGTCCTGGACCTGCCCATCGGTACTTCCGATTGGCTGAGCTGTGCCCAGAGGCAGCTGGAGGAGGAGCTGAGTGTCGAGCGGCGGACTCAGGAGGAGCGGGAGCAGCAACTGGAGGCCTGCGGAGATACACTGCAGCTTCTGGTCGACTCCATTAAAACCACTCTGTCCAACCACAACCGTCAACTGGCCGACGTCAAGCACCTGCTGAAAGCCATGGCTAAGGTACGCGGGGCGGAGCTACGTCACACATGCACACGACCTTCAATTGCTGATTATTCATGTTATGGGCGTGAACAGAAAGTAGTTCTCAATTCGAGTCGGCCTGATCATGTTACAAAACATTTTTAACACTATTATGACGGGTGTAATGTTGAGATACTTGAGACACAATTAGAATCAGAACGTGCACAACACCGTTTTAAACTTAGAGTGAGAGGGTCGTCACACTCTCCTCCATCAGCCTCATGTCCCTGGGACTGACCACGTTATTAGTATTCTTGCTCCTTACCCATCCATATCTTAAAATCAATATTCATGCTGGGGGAAAGACATTCTTGATTTATAGTTTCTCTGCTCACCCTTGATATTATGTTGTTGTTTTTCCTTAAATACTACTTTATTTAATCCATATTTTCCAGTTATTTTCAATCCATTCTTTACTTAGTTAAGATTTTTAGACTCTTGAGGGTCAAGAATGCTACAGAAACTTAAGATATTATGGAATGATTCTGTTCCATTCCCACCTTGAGTCCAAATCTGTGATCCAGCACATTATTTTCCAACGTTGAGTTGCCCCAGTAATATTATTACAAATAAGAACATTGTTCCCTCCATTAAGAACGTTTTGCCCTCAATCTCGTTTTGAACCCTACCGCAGGTTCTAAGTTATTCAAGCCATTTTATTCAGCCAAAAGAAATTTTAAATCAATTTGTTAAGGGTTTTAAAGGTGACCGCCACTAGTTTTCTAACTGCTTCTAACGGTAATATTATTATTATTATTATTATTATTATTATTAATATTATAATATCACCACACTGACCCATTTTGTAACAAGAAGCAAACCAAACTTTGAGTTCCAATCCCGTCACGTGACGATGATCACGTTGGTTCTGTTCTGGCCTATGAGCTTCGGCTGTGACCTGGAAGTCTGCCTTTCTGATTACAGGATGAGGAGGCGGCTCTGGCGGATGGCGAAGACGTGGCATATGAGGGAAGCGTGCGTCACTTCCTATTGGAGTACAAAGCGTGGCAGGACAACATCCAGCTGGTCTTGTTCACCGTCGTCCAGGCTAGTGGGCAGCCGCGCAGCCAGGAGCAGCTTGAACTGCTGGAGGAGATTCCTGCTACGCTGAAGGAGCTGCAGTCCCAGAGCCAGAGGTAACCCACCTTCCACACCCAACCCTCCCACATAGGCCACGCCCCTGGGCTAAGTTTGTCTGTCCTTACAGTGTGTACAACGGCCTGGTGGGCTTTGCCTCCCCCCTGGTGACGGACAGAGACAGTGAATGTGCCAGTCCAGTTTCTGGAGCACAGGCGAGCTTCGCTGCAGGTAAGAGCTCACGGGACTTCAGCCCCCGCCTTTTTGAACTTGAACTTAGATGATTTTTATATTATTCACCCTCAGAGGTTTGATTCAATCAACATCAGCACACGGGGAGTTTCTCCAGTAATCTCCGTCTGTGTCACTCAAACTGTGTAGTTTTCACCTCGCCTTCTTCTCCACGCGCGCCTACAGGACTGATAACTCGTTGGTCACGCACCAGATTGCTCCTCCGTCATAAGAGGTCACATGACAGCGCCCCACGGACCTCAGACATGAGGGCTGCTTTTTTCATTCTTTCAGCATGTAAAGCTACAGTTAGAAAATGAATTTTCTAAAATTGTATTGAAAATATTTGATGGAAAGATTTTTTTGAAACATTTTTTCAGGGTTGTGATCGACCTTTAATGTAAATAATAATAATAATAATGGACAATAGAAAGTCACCACAGATAATAAGAACCGATGAAAGCTGTGATAAAAGCTAGACTGGAGTCACTGATATACATACATACTTACATACGTACATACATATGTATACATACATACATGTATATTCATATATAAGTAAGAACATACATAGATACAGAGTGAACAACATGTATTCCTGATATCGGTGTGTTTATGTTTCTCAGCTGTGAAATGCAGCGGGGTGAAGACTCAGCCTGACTCCATGTCCCAGAATGCACGCAAGGTTCTGCCGCGAAACCTGGGCACGCCCACTGACACCCCACCCAGCACTCTGCTGAACAGCAAAATCCTCAACCCCAGTCCCAAGAGGGCGGTACGAGATCCCAAAACAGGAAGAGGTACTGTTCTCCACCCTCTCACTGGTCTGTGGATGTTGACCTCAAAAATACCCGTGTGACGTGTGAGTTTCTTATACCAATGTGGCACCGGAACTGTTAGACGTGTTCCGACCGCTAACGGAATACCTGGGATTTGGTTGGACTCCTAAGTTACAGATAGTAAGGATACTTCCTGTCAGGTTTACCTGAAACTTAACCACAGACGTTGAATAAAGAACCGAATGAATGAAAGCGCAGTATTGATTGTTGTAAAGGTGCTGCTCTGTTCTGAAGCTGCTACTTCCTGTCTTGCAGCGGTCCAGGAGAGGAACTCGTACGCAGTCAGTGTGTGGAAGAGAGTGAAAGCGAAGCTGGAGGGTCGGGACATCGACCCTAACAGGAGGATGAGCGTCACAGAGCAGGTCAGAAGCCTGTTTGGAAAACAGTAATGACACAAAAACAGTAGGAAACATTGTTGGCAGGGCCCTCTAGTGGCCCCTATGACCTGCGGTGTCCCCCAGGGCTCTGTCCTTGCTCCCTTACTCTTTAGCATTTACCTGCTGCCGCTGGTTCTTCTTAAAACAGGTTGAGTCATGTGTGACACGTTTTTCAAGATGAAATAGTGACTGATAATGTCTTCCACCACACAGTTGAGCAGGACATTATAAAGGGTTAAATTCATTTGAACAGTGGACTGGAGACTTTAGTCCAGTTTGATTTCTTTGACCGAGGTGATGTTATTAATATTTAATTTTAGACGTTTGAAATGTCTTCAAATCTGTTCAATTGGTACTTAAAGATGTGCAGACACTCTTGTGCCCTCTGTGAGTGACTGTCCTGTTGTGTTACAGGTGGACTCTGTGATAAAGGAGGCCACCAACATGGACAACCTGGCCCAGCTGTACGAGGGCTGGACTGCTTGGGTGTGAACGCAGAGCTGCTTCATGTCTTTGGTCCAGCAAAGATCCACCAGAGGCCAGCAGGTCTGGGGTGTCTCAAAAACAGCACCCGGCCACTCTGGGGGGAGGAAGTAGGAAGCAGATGCTTAGTCCGCCCTCCCAAACTCCTGGGCACCCAAAATGGGGCAGTGACCTCATAGCACCGCTGCAACCACACTCCCCCCACTCACCGGCGATCGGGCTCCCAGTGCTTAGTGAGCCTGCGGCCACACCTTCTTTTCTGGGTTTGACCGGGCAAAGCGGTGCTGAATGGGGGAGGGGTAAAGGGGGGGAAACACCCTCCTCACCCTCGACTTCGAAATCCACCCCCCTCCTCACCTGCATAGCTCGCTACCCACAAGCACCCCTTCATCCTGCTGAGCCAATCAGACTCCACCAGAAGGCAGGATGAAGCAGGAAGTGAGCGTTTTCTCT
Source organism: Lophius americanus (assembly GCA_037951165.1). Lineage (NCBI taxonomy): Eukaryota > Metazoa > Chordata > Actinopteri > Lophiiformes > Lophiidae > Lophius > Lophius americanus. The sequence continues at coordinate 1,380,442 of JBBDHG010000264.1, read as the reverse complement.
GAAGTACACGGCTGACACGCCGTGGGCGGGACTCGAACAGGGCTTCAGCTCAGATGATGGGGGGGTTTCTCACGGCCATGTTGTTTTTGTCTAATCTCTTTCATCAATGGTGTTGTGATTGTGATTGGCCGGTGGGCTCCACGGTCGGTCCGGAGCGAACAAACGGGGCTGTGGAGGCTTGGTGGGCGCCGATGTTACCGTGGAAACCAATCAAACTAATGAAGGTGCAACCGCTGACATGTGATGTCAGACCTCCAGGATAAAAGATGGAGGCGTTTCAGGAGGTTCTTTTGTGGATGAAACTCTTAACGTCCCGTCCTGTTAAATAATTTGTTTATTTTTGAGAGTGGGGCACAAAGAGGAGTCGCTCCAACCGAGGAGAACATGTCCTCTTGTCGTGCTCGCCATCTTCAGTCCTTCAGAGCGTAGAGTAGATTCTCCT
>JBBDHG010000264.1:1370000-1375000 GCA_037951165.1 Lophius americanus | reverse complement strand
TTTTACTCTAATAGTTCATATTATTTACCCAGCAGAGGGAGCTTTTTAATCCCCCTAGAGAGTAAAAGGCGTACAAGTAATCAGGAGGATTGTACAAAGCAGGGGATTGGGGGTCTGTTCAGGGATTTACTCTTGCTGTTGGGGCAGCGTAGTCTTAGTTTATTATTAAAATGTACATATATTTGTGTTATGTTGTACGACTAACTGATTATGTGCAGTTATTCTGTGTGCGATGATTGATCGGAGGAGAATTTATCTCAGCTTATAGGTCGTCTGAATCTAAATCCGGTCCTGGATGTTCTGTCTCTCTTCAGCGTGCAGCGCGGTGCGAACAGGGATGATGCTGAGCTCATGGGCCACCTCCACTATAGAGGAAGTGATGTCAGCTATGACATCAAAGGGCACTGGGGGTGTCCTGTGGCTGCAGCTATACATCTACAAGGATAGGGAGCTGACGCTGTCATTGGTCAAAAGGGCAGAGGAGGCGGGCTATAAGGCCATCTTTGTCACCGTGGATACGCCGTACCTGGGACAGAGGCGTGATGACGTGCGCAACCGCTTTAAGCTTCCTTCTCACCTAAGGTAGGAACCAAACACGCCTTCAGGAGTAGAGAGGGATCAAATGTCAGCTCTGGCATTGAGAGAAGATGATGGTCACATGATCTCATCTCTGCGTGTGTGTGTCCAGCTTGTCTAACTTTTCCACAGCCTCACTGGCGTTCTCTGAGGGGAGCTATGGCAACGACAGCGGCCTGGCCGTCTACGTGGCAAAAGCGATCGATCCCACGCTCTGCTGGGATGACATCACCTGGCTGAAGAAACACACGCGTCTGCCCGTCATTTTGAAAGGAGTCCTAAATGGTAAATACACACACACACACACACACACACACACACACAGAAACACAAGCTCGGGGCTCCTCCCTGTCACTTCCTGTCCGGAGGGGTCAGTCTGGGGTCAACATTGTATAAGTTCTGTTAAGGTTCAGCTCTGCCAGATGTTTTTCCAATATTTTCACCCTCTGTACTATGTTTCGATCTGTAACGCCAAAAAATCCCAAAATGTGGGAAGTAGAACTCTTTCATGAGACGTTATGTCGTGAGTTCTTCTGTCTGCAGAAAGTATTAAATGTATGAATTATTAAAATTGTCGTTATTATTATTACGAATCACCTTCTTGTTTTAGAAGCTGAGGTTATGTGTGTAGTTGTAGATTTTCCTGCTCAACAGTTGTGTGTGTGTGTGATCAGGTGACGACGCTGTCCAGGCTCTGAACTACGGCGTTGATGGAATAGTGGTGTCCAATCACGGAGCTCGACAGCTAGATGGAGTTCCTGCCACGGTTGGTGACGTCCATCTGTGATGTGATTGTTTTCACTGCTGTAACAGAATCTGAATATACTGGACAGTTTTATACTGTAAAAGACTGAAAGCAGAATTTAGTATGCCATCAATCTATCAATAATGGCACTCATCTATTTTCAGAGCTCTGGACTACAGCAGTGGTTCCCAAACATTTACCTCCTCAATGTCAAATTTTTCTTTCTTTCTTGACGGTAGTTCCCAAACTTTTACTTCCTTTGTCAGTACTTCTCAAACGTTAATAACCTCTATCAGTTATTTTCTCAAACGTTAATAACCTGTATATCAGTTATTCTCAAACCTTAATAACCTGTATATCAGTTATTCTCAAAGGTTAATAACCTGTATATCAGTTATTCTCAAACCTTAATAACCTCTATATTAGTTATTCACAAACGTTAATAACCTGTATATCAGTTATTCTCAAAGGTTAATAACCTCTATATCAGTTATTCACAAACCTTAATAACCTCTATCAGTTATTCACTAGCTTTTGTGCCCTCTGTAAGTAGTTCACAAACTTCAATATCTTCTATGGAACTGCTCCCAAACCTTTATATCTGCTATATCAGTGGTTCCCAAACTTTTATATCCTCTGCCAGGTGTTCCAGAACTTTAATATCCTCTATCAGTGGTTCCCAAACTTTTATATCCTCTGTTCCCAAAAAACTATAACATCTATGTCAGTGGTTCCCAAACTTCTAGAAATCCATGTCAGTGGTTCCCAAACTTCTATAACATCTGTCAGTGGTTCCCAAACTTCTATAACATTCATGTCAGTGGTTCCCAAAAAACTAACATCTATGTCAGTGGTTCCCAAACTTCTATAACATCTATGTCAGTGGTTCCCAAACTCCTATTACATCGGTCAGTGGTTCCCAAACTTCTAGAATATCCATGTCAGTGGTTCCCAAACTTCTATAACATCTATGTCAGTGGTTCCCAAACTTCTATAACATCTATGTCAGTGGTTCCCAAACTTCTATAACATCTATGTCAGTGGTTCCCAAACTTCTATAACATCAATCAGTGGTTCCCAAACTTCTAGAATATCCATGTCAGTGGTTCCCAAACTTCTAGAACGTCTATGTCAGTGGTTCCCAAACTTCTATAACATCCATGTCAGTGGTTCCCAAAAAACTATAACATCTATGTCAGTGGTTCCCAAACTTCTAGAACATATGTCAGTGGTTCCTAAACTCCTATAACATCCAAGTCAGTGGTTACCAAAAAACTATAACATCTATGTCAGTGGTTCCCAAACTTCTATAACATCTATGTCAGTGGTTCCCAAACTTCTATAACATCTGTCAGTGGTTCCCAAACTTCTAGAATATCCATGTCAGTGGTTCCCAAACTTCTATAACATCAATTAGTGGTTCCCAAACTTCTAGAATATCCATGTCAGTGGTTCCCAAACTTCTAGAACATCTGTCAGTGGTTCCCAAACTTCTAGAACATCTGTCAGTGGTTCCCAAACTTCTAGAACATCTGTCAGTGGTTCCCAAACTTCTAGAACATCTATGTCAGTGGTTCCCAAACTTCTATAACATCTGTCAGTGGTTCCCAAACTTCTAGAATATCCATGTCAGTGGTTCCCAAACTTCTATAACATCAATTAGTGGTTCCCAAACTTCTATAACATCTGTCAGTGGTTCCCAAACTTCTATAACATCTGTCAGTGGTTCCCAAACTTCTAGAACATCTGTCAGTGGTTCCCAAACTTCTAGAACATCCATGTCAGTGGTTCCCAAACTTCTAGAACATTCATGTCAGTGGTTCCCAAAAAACTAACATCTATGTCAGTGGTTCCCAAACTTCTATAACATCTGTCAGTGGTTCCCAAACTTCTAGAACATCCAAGTCAGTGGTTACCAAAAAACTATAACATCTATGTCAGTGGTTCCCAAACTTCTATAACATCTATGTCAGTGGTTCCCAAACTTCTATAACATCTGTCAGTGGTTCCCAAACTTCTAGAATATCCATGTCAGTGGTTCCCAAACTTCTAGAATATCCATGTCAGTGGTTCCCAAACTTCTATAACATCAATTAGTGGTTCCCAAACTTCTATAACATCAATTAGTGGTTCCCAAACTCCTATTACATCGGTCAGTGGTTCCCAAACTTCTAGAATATCCATGTCAGTGGTTCCCAAACTTCTATAACATCTATGTCAGTGGTTCCCAAACTTCTATAACATCTATGTCAGTGGTTCCCAAACTTCTATAACATCAATCAGTGGTTCCCAAACTTCTAGAATATCCATGTCAGTGGTTCCCAAACTTCTAGAACGTCTATGTCAGTGGTTCCCAAACTTCTATAACATCCATGTCAGTGGTTCCCAAAAAACTATAACATCTATGTCAGTGGTTCCCAAACTTCTAGAACATATGTCAGTGGTTCCCAAACTTCTATAACATCCAAGTCAGTGGTTACCAAAAACTATAACATCTATGTCAGTGGTTCCCAAACTTCTATAACATCTATGTCAGTGGTTCCCAAACTTCTATAACATCTGTCAGTGGTTCCCAAACTTCTAGAATATCCATGTCAGTGGTTCCCAAACTTCTATAACATCAATTAGTGGTTCCCAAACTTCTAGAATATCCATGTCAGTGGTTCCCAAACTTCTAGAACATCTGTCAGTGGTTCCAAAACTTCTAGAACATCTGTCAGTGGTTCCCAAACTTCTATAACATCCAAGTCAGTGGTTACCAAAAAACTATAACATCTATGTCAGTGGTTCCCAAACTTCTATAACATCTATGTCAGTGGTTCCCAAACTTCTATAACATCTGTCAGTGGTTCCCAAACTTCTAGAATATCCATGTCAGTGGTTCCCAAACTTCTATAACATCAATTAGTGGTTCCCAAACTTCTAGAATATCCATGTCAGTGGTTCCCAAACTTCTAGAACATCTGTCAGTGGTTCCCAAACTTCTAGAACATCTGTCAGTGGTTCCCAAACTTCTAGAACATCAATCAGTGGTTCCGAAACTTCTAGAACATCCACGTCAGTGGTTCCCAAACTTCTAGAACATCCACGTCAGTGGTTCCCAAACTTCTAGAACATCCACGTCAGTGGTTCCCAAACTTCTAGAACATCAATCAGTGGTTCCCAAACTTCTAGAACATCCACGTCAGTGGTTCCCAAACTTCTAGAACATCCACGTCAGTGGTTCCCAAACTTCTAGAACATCAATCAGTGGTTCCCAAACTTCTAGAACATCCACGTCAGTGGTTCCCAAACTTCTAGAACATCCATGTCAGTGGTTCCCAAACTTCTAGAACATCCAAGTCAGTGGTTCCCAAACTTCTAGAACATCCACGTCAGTGGTTCCCAAACTTCTAGAACATCTACGTCAGTGGGTCCCAAACTTCTAGAACATCTATGTCAAACGTTTTGATTGCTGAGCTTTCATTCTAGAATCTTTGCTTCAAAATTACCACAACAGTTTCCTATATTGGTAGAACAGGAAAAAACTTGCTATCCAAAATCCAAAGATAAAATCTTACTAATAAATAGATATTTGTTAGTAATGATCAGGACAGACGATAGTTCAACTCATAAAGTCAGTAAATGTCAAATGATATTAATATTTAATAAATTATGGTATTTATGTCCTCTAAGGTGG